>CAUDMG010000485.1:1197500-1325000 GCA_958450375.1 Homarus gammarus | reverse complement strand
GGTAAGGGGGGAGTAAGGGAGTGAGTGAGGGTAAGGGAGTGAGTGAGGGTAAGGGAGGAGTAAGGGAGTGAGTGAGGGTAAGGGAGGAGTAAGGGAGTGAGTGGGGGTAAGGGGGGAGTAAGGGAGTGAGTGGGGGTGAGGGGGGGTGAGGGGGGTGAGGGGGAGTAGGGGGTAAGGGGGGAGTAAGGGAGTGAGTGGGGGTAAGGGGGAGTAAGGGAGTGAGTGGGGGTAAGGGGGAGTAAGGGAGTGAGTGGGGGTAAGGGGGAGTAAGGGAGTGAGTGGGGGTAAGGGGGAGTAAGGGAGTGAGTGGGGGTAAGGGGAGTAAGGGAGTGAGTGGGGGTAAGGGGAGTAAGGGAGTGAGTGGGGGTACGGGGAGTAAGGGAGTGAGTGGGGGTAAGGGGGAGTAAGGGAGTGAGTGGGGGTAAGGGGGAGTAAGGGAGTGAGTGGGGGTAAGGGGGAGTAAGGGAGTGAGTGGGGGTAAGGGGGAGTAAGGGAGTGAGGGGGGTAAAGCGGAGTAAGGAGTGAGTGGGGGTAAGGGGGAGTAAGGGAGTGAGTGGGGGTAAGGCGGAGTAAGGGGTGAGTGGGGGTAAGGGGGAGTAAGGGAGTGAGTGGGGGTAAGGGGGAGTAAGGGAGTGAGGGGGGATAAGGGGGAGTAAGAAAGTGAGTGGGGGTAAGGGGGAGTAAGGGAGTGAGTGGGGGTAAAGGGGAGTAAGGGCGTGAGTGGGGGTAAAGGGGAGTAAGGGCGTGAGTGGGGGTAAAGGGGAGTAAGGGAGTGAGTGGGGGTAAGGGGGAGTAAGGGAGTGAGTGGGGGTAAGGGGGGAGTAAGGGAGTGAGTGGGGGTAAGGGGGAGTAAGGGAGTGAGTGGGGGTAAGGGGGAGTAAGGGAGTGAGTGGGGGTAAGGGGGAGTAAGGGAGTGAGTGGGGGTAAGGGGGGTAAGGGGGAGTAAGGGGGAGTAAGGGAGTGAGTGGGGGTAAGGGAGTAAGGGAGTGAGGGGGTAATGCTGTGGACGATAAAATGATTGCCATCACAATGACATTCCACACGTAACAATATTATTAAATCTTATAAAATATATCAAGAATTATCGATGTTTGAGATATTCTTGAAATTATTATTATTATTATTATTATTATTATTACTACTACTATTGATCTTTCAGGTAATATGCATATCACCATATACATAAATTTCTCTACTTTCCTACATTCTGCATAATTTATTAATCCCACAATTGTGTATCTATCAATTTCATCAACATACACTTCAATCTATCGACATTCCATCCAAACAATTTATCATTCTCCTCTTAACAATCTCTATACCAATAATTTAATCAATCAACAAACTTTAATGGTCAATATATCTCTCCCTTTATCTGCATTCTTTCTGATTCTCCAAGTTTTATTTATCACCCTTCTCTTCACCTTACATTTCTCTACACTAATTCATCAGTATTTTATCTCTCCTTACTTCACCCACAATAAGGGATGCCAGTGTTACCAGAATATATCAAGACATTTTACTACCAGTGTTCCCAGAATTCGTCTCCACACTAGGACAATCAATGAAGAAAACAGCCCATGATTTGTAGCCAACTATATAACAGCTGTTGGGGTGAAGAATGGCATTAGGGTATAATAAAATGTAGTGAGAATTTTATATAGATGAGGATTTTTTTAATATTGCTGCCATTCATCTTAGTGATTTTATATGTTGGATTCATAAGTCTTGCTTTTCTGTTAAGGGTAGTGTGGATATAGTACATTGAAGACTAAGAATAAGTGAAGTGGTTGGGACTGCATTCTGTCTTTGTGTAAAGTTAGGTAGCCATTCCGCTGGTTAATGTAGTCTAATTTCGACGTGACGAGACGTAACCTAACCTAACCTAACCCGATGTTAATACAAAAGCAGGTTCTGTTCCGCTGATAAATACGGTGTTAGTTTGTTCTATATAAGTAAAGAAAAAAGGTTAAACTAAGCTCTGAAATATGACGAGGAAACTTATGAAAATGTAGTTTTTCTCAGTCACTTATTTTTACTCGGCAATTAATTAGCAGGTGTTTGATTTGACCTCATCAACAAACCTGAAATTATAAAGTCCTTCTGGGCCTCACATACTCATATCGATGAATGTAGATGAATGTATATATATATAAACAGTATACATTCATGAACGTCAATAACAACTTTAACCCTCTGAGCTCTGTGAACGTCTTAAGAGATTTTATTCTGGTTAAAGCAAGACGATTTCATTCAGCTTTGGGAAAACTTTAACAATCAGAGGTTAAGTATGTTTCCCGTGTCACATTAAATATTAACTTAAAAAATTAAAAAGTAAATTGATATTTTGTATTATGATTGTTTTAATAATAAAATACCGCACATATACAAAAATCACACACACACACACACACACACACACACACACACACACTTTTCACATTCTTCAGGGTACAATACAAGTGTTACCAGATTTAAGTATATACCTTACGTACTGAGGCGTGCCATTATCTTCCTCCCGTGACCTTTGTGCCATTTAAAGAACGGTGGAGATGAAAATGGTCAATTACCTCCTGTGTATTTTTTCAATTTTAATTTTTCTTTCACAACTTTCTTATGTCTTACTTGAGGTGTTCATAGGGTGTGTGTGCGTTTGTGTGTGTGTTATTTATGTCTGTATGTGCGTGTGTGTGTGTGTGTATCTTAGTGTTTGTGTAAGTTTACGTATGTGCAGGGGGAGAGAGAGAGAGAGAGAGAGAGAGAGAGAGAGAGAGAGAGAGAGAGAGAGAGAGAGAGAGACACACTAATAATTTACCACGCTTCCTATGTTTAATCACCTAATTCCTGGGTAATTAACCTATACCGGAACTACCATAACCAGCTCGCCCTACCAGGAAGATGAGAGCCATTGGTGTAATGAACACGACCTAACTAGCAATTTGTCATGCATAATTTTGAATATAACAGTGCATTCGATACGTTTAACCCATTAAAAGTTAGATTACAGTTAGATTAAGTGTCCTTTGTATTACTGCTAAGGAATCCCAAATGAATGGAACTGTGTATGAATAATGCTGACAGTGTATTCATGAACAATGTATTAATCCCATGAGTTTCTGATATGTGGATGTGGTTTTATTAACTGTGTGTTTAGCTTCCACTCTGAGTTACATTCTCTGGGCCTTATCTTTATCAGGAAATTAATGAGGTTAATTGCTGAACTATGTAATTATTCAATGGAGAGTAATATTTGCCTTTATATGACGAAAAAGTGGAGATAGATTAATTCTAATATTAACTATTTCAAAATTATTTAAACTAAATAAAAGTCCATAAATTTTGGTCTCCGTAACTACAATAATAATGCAGGTGTTCTAGGTATGTAAACACAGAGGTTCCTGGTCCCTGTGAGAGTTTATCAGGTTGCTTCTCCTCCGGGGGACAGTACTCGTGCTGGTCCCTGTGAGATTTAACCAATTCTAATAATGTTTTCAACCTAGAACGATGATTTAGGAAAGAGGTAATATTAAACCAACAGCGAATTGAAATATGTAAAGAATAATTAGAATTTTAAAGATTATTGTAGAGAAACATAAAACACCAAAGTTAAATATTGAGATAAGAAATCGAAATAAAATGAAAACCGTACAAAAAATATATATATTTATATATAGGAAAATATTGCCTTCAGGACCATACATCTTTTGAAAGCTGTAAATTAGTTTGATCGAGGTCCAGGCCAGCTGACGCCCGTGTTGTGGCCGGGTTTGAAGGGGGTGATGGGGGGGAATATGTAAGGTTCATGGGTGGTATAGTGAGTTTGTACGGGAAGGGAGAGGGGCAGGGTTAAGAGGGGACGTGTGTGGGGGTTTGTTGTGGCAGGGGTGGTGGTAGAGAGTTTGTGTGGGAAGGGAGAGTGAAAGAAGGAAGGAGAGAGAGGAAGGTACGGATTGAGGTCTAGGGGAAGGGAAGGGAAGGAGGAGGAGGAGCAGGAAGAGGAAAAGAAGTTAGACAATTACCGCCAATACTTATTTTAAAACTAATATCGATAACAATCATATAAAACTGTCTATATATATTTAACACTCAGGTTCACAATGAGCAACAATATCATGTTTATCTACTTATACCGATATAATGACATTGTATATACCATTATTATTACATACCTTATTATCCAGTGACTTCTTTCATTAACGATTTTATAATAATCGTATCTCATTATACCAAACACTTCGTAAAACTTCGTGCCAATAAACACCATTTTGAACGATTTATAATGACCTGTTCACTTCCGTTCATGTCTACGGAACAAGTAATTATCATCACTTTAATATTAATTCTTACAAAGGATGCTTAATAATTTTAAGGCTGATAATTATATACCTCCAATGTTTTTCAATATATTTAATTTGATGAGAAGTTTTTTTTAATCAGATATAAATTAATTTTAAGCATTATACAGATAGACCAATAACATATTTCAGACTAATAACTTACATACATACATACATACATACATTATCTTACTCCACACACACACACACACACACACACACATCCTTGACCACCGAAGGGTCAAGACGTACCTGGCGCTCCTCTCGGAGCAGCCAGGTCAACTGTTATGTTGGCCCATACCAACTCCCTCCCCTGAACCCTCCTCCCCACCGGAATATCAACAAGTTCTCGCCAGAAGTTACTATTTCATTTAGGAAAGGAATGGAACCAGTGTTAAACAGAGGTGAACAGAGGTGAACAGTGCTTAAGTCAGTGAGAACAACTCAACAGTAACAGTGGTACCCAAGTTGACCTTCACACAGTGAGGTCCCAGGTACCCAGTGATAACGGCCCGTGAGACCCAACAACCAGCGATGTGTTAATCCGTCTACGATAGGAAGGCCTGGAACCACACCTCACTCATATAACACCATCTGTGAGGGAATTACTACACCACGTGAGGCCCCTCATAACACCATATGTGAAGGAGTTACTACACCACGTGAGGCCCCTCATAACACCATCTGTGAGGGAATTACTACACCACGTGAGGCCCCTCATAACACCATCTGGGAGGGAATTACTACACCACGTGAGGCCCCTCATAACACCATCTGTGAGGGAATTACTACACCACGTGAGACCCCTCATAACACCATCTGTGAGGGAATTACTACACCACGTGAGGCCCCTCATAACACCATCTGAGGGAACTACTACACCACGTGAGTTCCTCCTAACACCATCTGCGAGGGAGTTACTACACTACGAGTTTGCAGTTCAACACCTACATTAATCTGAATGTTCACTGTATGTTCCTTTACCTTTCTCTAATGAAGGCTTTTGTTAAACCACCAATGTATGCAATAAGTCATTTATGTCCTATGTATATTTTCAGCCTTCGGGCTGCAGAACTTTTTCAATAAACCGTCAATTATTATTATTATTATTATTATTATTACACACACACACACACACACACACACACACACACACACACAAATATTTTACATGTGACATATGATGAATATTTACTACCTAGACATCATAATTAAGGTCAGAACAGAGGCAAAATAAAATATATATATATATATATATTTTGCGTTACAAATCATGAACGAAAAGTTAGTTAGGTTAGTTTAGGTGATAACTTGGTGACTTAACGTGGCGGTGACTACAAGGAATTGATTAACTTGAAAATTAATTGGATAAACTTTGTCAAATGTCATTATAAGTTATTTTCTGAGAGGAAAGTTAAAGGTTATTCCAGTAAAGAATAACAAGTAGCGTTAATGAGATATTTCGTCTTTTTTTTTCCCCAGGAGTTGAAAAGATGATTTAGCGATAAATTTGCGGGGTGCCATTTATCTTTTTTTTCCCAGTAAGTTCAAAGTCAGTTTAATAATTTTTTTCAGGTGACGAGAGTAATTTATTCTTTTTTATGAAGTTTTAAAAAAGTTAATAGAATAAAGTTTGACATGTGGTATAAATTAGCTCGTTTCTAAAGTTGAAGTTAGGTCAAGGGAGAACCTAACTAACTTCATGGCCTGTTTCTTTCTATTAGACAATTATGAAGAAACTCAAGTTAATTTTAATATCATCTAATGTACACAAAGATTATTTTGCTGACAAATCTCATTAAAAAACTTAAGAATTTTTTCCCATTATCTTATTTATATAAAGAAATCTCAAGAGGCTGCACTAAACGTCATCTTGTTCATCATAAACAGTGAATTAAAAAAAAAATCAACTCCTGACATGAAAAAAATTGACCAGCATGTCTTCCAACCCTCAAATTACCTTCCTTGGCGTCCTAATGAGGTCAACTTCCCTTGTTTTAACACCTGAATCAAATGGCGCCCCGAAGTAATTTTTTTCTAAGACAGTTCAACAGTTATCCTATAAGAATTAAAGGGTAAAGAGAAAGGTTTGATGTATTTAAAATGTTAGGAGTGTGTTGGGGGGGGAGGAGGAGGAGGAGGAGGACGAAGAAGAGGAGGATGAGGAAGAGGAAGAGGAGGAGGAGGAGGAGGAGGAGGAGGAGGAGGAGGAGGAAGAAGAGGAGGAGGAGGAGGAGGAGGAGGTGGAGGATGAGGAGGAAGCGAAAAAGGAGGAGGAGCAGGAAGAATAAGAAGAAAAGGAGGAAGAGGAGTCAGAAGAAGAAGAGGAGTCAGAAGAAGAAGAGGGGGAAGAAGAAAAGGAGGAGGGGGAGGAGGAAGATGAGGAGGTCATCAAGCAACTGTGTGAAAAATACGATTGGATTCTCTCACTTAGAATCGACTTGCTAAAACCACCAGAAACGAATGAGCTTCTCAATTCATTTTATTTTCAACATGGCTGAAAGATTTTCTCCGTCAAATAATAATAAATTAAAGGAGAAATGGAGTATTTAGCATCATACTAAAAGTGAAGCGAAGGAGGAGAATGACTGTCAAGACGATTGTGTGAAAAAAAAATGGAATTGGATCACTTAAATGAGATTCAACTTCTAAAAAAAAAAATATAAAGAAAATCACCATAAGAGCTAAGTGAATTCCGAAACTCAATCTCTTCTATCACAGTTAAAGAATTTCTTCTAAAAATAACTAAACGAAGTCGAATTTATTTATCATTATTCTCATATTTATTTATTTTTTTTCGTGAAGGGGGAGTTGGGTTGGCAAGCATTTGTGTGAAGAATGGAATTTGATCCCATCGACTTTGGACTCGACTCCTCGTATCGACTGTAACAAAAGAGAAGAGCTGGCAAGGCATGGCGGCTTTATTTTTCCTCTCTGTTGGACATTTTCCAGAGGCCATAAACGTGGGAACAGGACAGACAGATAAACGACAAAAATATGAAGATAAGAAAGAAAAGAGAAAGAGATGAAAACGAATAGTCGAGAGAGAAAGAAAAAAGACTTCAGAGAGAAGAACAATTTCATAAATGACTTTGTAAAGATTGTAACCCCCCCCCCCCCCTAAAAAAAAAAAATCCCTAACGCACAACTGTAATAAAAGAAATACATAATTTTATCCTGTACTCACACACTCCACTGTATTAAACAATTCAATATTTACTTAACATACATAAACGACAGGAAAGGTGAGGTTACGTGAACGGAGGAATCCCTGACTTATCTTTTATAAAATTTAGATAATGGATGAGAAATAGATTACCATTCTTTATAAAGTTTTCTGAAATGATCTAACGAGCAGAGGAGAAAGTTTAAGGTGGAGTGGAGACAAGTTTCACATAGCTGACCCAGGTTAGGTTAGGTTAGGTTATGCTACAGTGACCGAGTTTAAAGTATTGTTGTACCTTGAAGGGTTTTACGCTTGGGATTATGTTATTAAATATAACTTACGTGTTTATACAAAGACGAGTTATGTCTAAGAATCTCTGGAATCTTTAAAACAAAAATATATATATTAAATTCAAGTATTTATTTAAAGATGAGAAATACTTAAGGCTTTGAGGTGTGAGAAAGATTAATATGTATAAATATGTCTCATAATACCGCTGTGAATATGTTATTAAATGTATCTTAGCTGTTTATTCAAGCGCGAGAAACGTTTAAGATATTTAAATTCTCAAACAAGATCCTGAAGATAAATATAAATCTCAGTAATAATATGTCATAATATGTCCAGGAATATCTTATCAAACACAGCTTAAACTCCTGAGGTATTTTAGCTTCGTATCATAATTCATTGTTGTTGTTTTTATATTATTATCAGTGAAGGAAGATTATATCATGTTATATAATCGTTTAATATATGAGTACATCATTACTCTGGAAATATATCGGGTATAATAAGTAAAATTATTCCACACACACGAAAGGTTTAACGAGTTGATATAATCTTCAAGGAAAAAATAGATTCCTCGGTGATATATTTCAGACTATTCACCACACGTTCTGAGCAGCAGTGATGGAAGGTGTATTAGAAGGTGCTCAGCTTAACTCAGAAGATCCACACAGTAACAATATGTGTGATGGGGGGATCTAATCTTATTTCCTGTACTTAATAGGACTCAATAAAGAGACATTCCTTTCTTTAAAATATCTTAAGGGAGATATTTGAGAGAAAATGAGATACTCCACAGAGAGACACAGAGAGACACACAGAGAGACACACATTTTCACAGTTCCCTCACATTTTCTCTTCCTTTTTGGTGGACAAGCTGGTGATATTTTTTCTTTTAGGGAGGAAAATTAGTGAGAGTCATTTCCTACGCGGTGCTGATGTTAACGCCAGAGAGGAAATTATTATATTCATTTTATAAAACCTTTTTTTTTTTTCTTGTTTTTATTGATATTATTCTTTTGTTTATGTCTCTTCTTTCTGATGTGTGAGTGTGAACAGCAGGAGAGATATGGAAGGAATGTGGAGGCTCTCTCTCTCTCTCTCTCTCTCCCCTTCCTTCCACCCTCCCCAGCCACCATGAGGGGATACCTCCTTCTCCTGTAATTCTGCAGTCACAGATGGAATGGGGGTTTCTCTTTCCTATCTTTTCCACTCCTTAAATCCTTTTCACCCTTCCATTCCTTCAAATCACTTTACTCCTCTCATCCACCTCTCTCAATTCTCCAACTCATTCCATCTCTACCCTTCCCATTACTCCTACCCATTCAACCACTTCTCACCCCTCCTATCCTTCCATACCTTCCATCATCCTCTAGTTCTGTTTCATCTAAACTTTCCACTCTAATCCTCCTCCCACCACCACCACCAAGTAGCACCACCCTTGACACTCGCCCACGGCTGTGTATCGATGAACGCCCCATGATCCCCCCCCCACACAAGCCCACAATCCGCTTTAGGACCCACGCCTGACACCCACCCTACATCCTTCAGTACTTTATAGACTTGGACTTAAAACTTCTCACCCCTTTTATAATCTGCTTTGGGATGACCATATATTTTACTATATTTTATATCCTGAAATAGTGCTTGTACGTGTGTGTGTGTGTGTGTGTGTGTGTGTGTGTACGTGTGCGTAATCCCAGATATTCCTACTATTCCTCCAGTCTAGAGTCGATTAACACACATTGTCACTCAGCAATATGTATTTTCCTCATTTCTCATCCTATCGTGTCAGCACAAATGTCTCTCTCTCTCTCTCTCTCTCTCTCTCTCTCTCTCTCTCTCTAAAGACAAAAGATAAAACATTAGGGGAAAAAAAACATCTTTCATTTATTACTAAGAAATGCCTCGTACACATTCACCTAGCATAACCCACTAGGACATTCTTCTCATTCTTGTGGGTAACGTTTGATGAAATTTTGGCCAGAATGACACTCGATCAATGTTGCCGCAGGTCGCCAGGGAGAGAACCCCGCGCCTATCATTCTTCCAGCAAGATTTGATTACAGACGAGAGAGAAGGGGAGAGAGAGAGAGAGAGATATATATATATACTGTGGTAGAGAGATAGAGAGAAAAAATAAATAGAAGGAGATAGCGAAATACAAGGAGAAAGGTAGATGGAGAGAAAAATCTGGAAACAGGGAGAGAGAGAGAGAGAGAGAGAGAGAGAGAGAGAGAGAGAGAGAGAGAGAGAGAGAGAGAGAGAGAGAGAATGTTACCACAAGTGTCTGGAAGCCATTACCATACAACCCCCCACCAGGCACTCTCCCACACCACCAGGCACTCTCCCACACCACCAGGCACTCTCCCACACCACCGGGCACTCTCCCACACCACCGGGCACTCTCCCACACCACCGGGCACTCTCCCACACCACCGGGCACTCTCCCACACCACCGGGCACTCTCCCACACCACCGGGCACTCTCCCACACCACTAGGCACTCTCCCACACCACCAGGCACTCTCCCACACCACCAGGCACTCTCCCACACCACCAGGTACTCTCCCACACCAGTCCACAATACAGAGTGACGAATATACAATCAGTTGCATTGGAAGAGAAAGAGAGAGTGTAAGAGCTCCTTTCCTCCTCCCCTCTCACAGAATGATCTTCCCTGAGGACGCGCCAAGTTGAAGCTCTTACACTTTAAAGATTGGGAGAGAGAAACTTTGTCGGCCTCTGCTTCATGATTGTGGCTGTCCATTTCGTATTTGATGGAAGACTGAGAGGTAAAAAAAAATGGTCGAAAGACAGAGAAAAGGGAAGGAAGAAAATAGAATTGATAGAAAGATTGATACATAGATACGGTAGTCGCATGTAAATTTTCATTGTGGTTGTATTATTTTATATTCCACCGAAGACTGAACTGTAAAGAATTGGTAGAAAGACAGGGACGAAAGAGGGAGTGAGAAATGAGAATTGGTTAAGGTAGTGAACGGGAAAGGGGACACAAGATAGATAGATAGGTCGGTTAAATAACACAAAGGGGGGAGAGAGAGAGAGAGAGAGAGAGAGAGAGAGAGAGAGAGAGAGAGAGAGAGAGAGAGAGAGAGAACAAAGCATTTAGGATCCCTCAATAGGCGACTAGAATATATTGTATCCCTTTGTAATGCATAAATAATAAGAAAAATAAATAAATTCTTAAAGTTATGTATACGATCCAGCGACCTCCAAGCCTTATATAGCTACAGGGTACTTAATATGATTCAACAGGGTCGTTTAAACGAATAGAAACTCATATGACATCGAAATAGCCAGCAGTAAAGGTGGAAAATTTTCATTGTGTCTGTCTACTAACGTTCAATAAACCTATGAACTTTTGTTTTATTATTGGGAGGAGTAGGAGGAGTAGGAGTAGTGGGAGTGGGAGTAGGAGTAGTGGGAGTAGGAGGAGTAGGAGGAGTAGGAGTAGGAGTAGGAGGAGTAGGAGTAAGAGTAGTGGGAGTAGGAGTAGGAGGAGTAGGAGTAGTGGGAGGAGGAGTAGGAGGAGGAGTAGGAGTAGGAGTAGGAGTAGTGGGAGTAGGAGTAGTAGGAGGAGTAGTAGGAGTAGAAGGAGTAGGAGGAGTAGGAGTAGGAGGAGAAGTAGGAGTAGTAGAAGGACAATTTCCCTTTATTAACCCACTGAGTACGATTTAACCCTCTTGAGTACAATAAATAAGCTCGCTGAGAAATATAGTTAACACCTATAAATACAATGACTTAACCCTTGAGTACAATGATTTAACCCTCTTGAGTACAATGACTTAACCATGTGAGTTAAAGGTTTCAACCCACATTAGTACAATGATTTAACCCTGTGGGTACAATGACTTAACCCTCTTGAGTACAATGATTTAACCCTCTTGAGTACAATGATTTAACCCTCTTGAGTACAATGACTTAAACATGTGAGTTAAAGGTTTCAACCCACATTAGTACAATGATTTAACCCTGTGAGTACAATGCTTTAACCCAGTGAGTAAAAGGTCTTAACCTAGTGAAGTATGATGATTTATTAGCATGATCATTATGGCATTATAATTCAGGACTTAAATGATTATATTCAAAGGTTAAAAGACTTATTCAATATTTTTTTTACAGTAAGCATCCGTTCAAATTACAGATACCTTCACTCGATAAAAATTAAAGTCGAAATAGCATAATTTACATTTAATTATACTAGCATTCTCCAACTAGCTTAACTCTATTTAATATAACTAGTAGGATGACTGGCACAGGAGGACAAAGGCTTTAATTAATTACCTTCCAAATTTCATAACAAACGTGAAGGTTCAAAGATAATATAGAACGAAATTATTCACCCAGCTTTTTATTTTATATATATATATTTTTTTACTACGTTATTACCTACATATATTACAACCTCTCAATATATTAACTATATTACATTAATGTTTTACTGTAAAGGTCCTATATATATATATATATTCCGTAACGTTATAGCTGAAATGCATTACAAAACCTTTATTATATGTTAGAGTATATATGTATTGAAAACTCTCCCATAAAATTGTTGTATTAATGCTTAACTATAGTAATGTTGTTAAGTCGACCCATAGTTTTTTATTAGTTATTCTGTAAATATATTGAAATAGTTTACCATCAGTGTCTGTATGGCAATGTAGATTTCTGAATATAAATGCTATATACAGTATGTGTAATGTATGTATAAATATGTATCTGTGTGTGTATGTGTGTGTGTGTGTGTGTGTGTGTGTGTCAACAGAGAGATACAGAGACACAAATAGAACATATAAATTTATTCAAATCCCATAAAAAAATCAGTGGTGTGGTAGACGGCAGGGTGAGGGCGGTGTTTGGCGGGCGGCAGGGTGAGGGCGGTGTTTGGCGGGCGGCAGGGTGAGGGCGGTGTTTGGCGGGCGGCAGGGTGAGGGCGGTGTATGGTGGGCGGCAGGGTATGGGTGGTGTGTGGTGGGCGGCAGGGTGAGGGCGGTGTTTGGCGGGCGGCAGGGTGAGGGCGGTGTGTGGTAGTCGGCAGGGAGAGGACGGTGTGTGGTGGGCGGCAGGGTGAGGGTGACGTGTGGTGGGCGGCAGGGAGAGGAAGGCTGATGGCCGGCAGGAGGTGATAAGGTGGTGGGCGGCAGCACTGGGTGTTTTGTGGGCGGCAGGAAGAGGTAGGGTGGTGGGCGGGAGAAAGGGGGAAGGTTGTGGGTGGCAGGAGGAGGGAAGGTTGTGGGTGGCAGGAGGAGGGAAGGTGGTGGGCGGCAGGTGTGGGTGGCACGAAGGGTTGGATGTATCGTGGGCGGCCTGGGGTGGTAGGGTGTGTGGGCAGCATGGTGTGAGAGTGGATGGGTGGCAAGGCATAGTGTATGTAATGGGTGGCAAAAGTGGGTAGATGGCAGGGGTTGGTGTGTAGTGGATGGGTGGCAGGGGTTAGTGTGTATTGGGTGGCAGGGGTTAGTGTGTATTGGGTGGCAGGGGTTAGTGTGTATTGGGTGGCAGGGGTTAGTGTGTATTGGGTGGCAGGGGTTGGTGTGTATTGGGTGGCAGGGGTTGGTGTGTAGTGGGTGGCAGGGGTTGGTGTGTAGTGGGTGGCAGGAGCGCACGTGTTTTGGGTGGTAGGAGTGGGTGGGTGGCAAGAGTGGGTGGGTGGGTGGGTGGGTGGCAAGAGTGGGTGGGTGGGAGGGAGGCAAGAGTGGGTGGGTGGGTGGCAAGGGTGGGTGGGTGGCAAGGGTGGGTGGGTGGCAGGAGTGGACGGGTGGCAGGAGTGGATGGGTGGCGAAAGAGGTGTTGGGTGGCAAGAGTGGGTGAGTGGCAAGATTGGGTGTGAGGCAGGGGGTGGGTGGCAGGGGTGGGTGGGTGGGAAACAGACTGTGGAGGCCTCTTATCCCTGGTGATGGTGTGGAGTCAGAGTAGTGATTGTATGGTGATGGGAATAGTGACTGTGTAGTGGTGACTGTAGTGGTGATAGTGGTGACTGTATGACGTCAGTATGTTTGTATGATGAAGATGATAACACTAGTGAATGCAATGGTGAATGTAGTGATGTAAATAGTACAAGAGTGTGATGATAATGGTGATGATGTATGAGATGGTGAAGAATGTGATGAAGAAAGACGAAGGAAACAAAATTACACACAGAAGGAAAAGATAATGATGATAATAAAAATAAAGATGGAGGAAACAAATTGTCTTTCTATTTTCAGTGGGAATATTTTGACTTTTCTTTTTTTTTCTTTCTTTTTTCACTTTCTTATTTATTTTTATCTTCATATTAGGTTTATTTCTCCTATTGTATTTTATTTTATTGTTTCTACTACTACTACTTACTACTATTTCTACTATCACTACTATTATTTTATACTACTACTATTTACGACTACTACTACTACTAATACTATTACTACTAATTTTTTATCAGAATGACCTCCAATCTCCCATTATAGCTTATTAATGGGAAAGTATTTTATGATAAATCTAAGTAAGAAAAGTATAAAATTATCGCCCTCAAAGTTTGTAAATTTAACGAAGTATCAGAACCAAAAGTTTATAACACTTAAATATTTCATACTTATAATTAACTAAAAATCCTTAAATAAATATCAATATTTTGTTGATTATTTAAGTCAGCATCAGTCAGTATCAGTCAGTATCAGTCAGTATCAGTCAGTGTCAGTCAGTAGTACCAGTTATCCAAGTATTAGTGAACGATGAGCAAACCTTCGTCCACTGTACACGTAACCAACACTATACTCAACAAGAACGCCACTACAGGCAGAACGTGGGCGCATGTTCGTCTGACGTTCGTTCGTTTCCATAAGCCTGTCATTGTTAGGTGGAAGGGTTATGCCAGGCGGTGTTGAATGCTTGTGCTGGCGGCGTGTTTTTTATGATAGGGCGTGAGTGCCGGGCGTCTCTAATACCAGGATTATCCGAGTCAAGAAGAGAAGATGTGTGTGTGTGTGTGTGTGTGTGTGTGTGTGTGTTTTCTTATTTGTATGTTGCACACACACACGCACGCACACACACGTACTAATGTTTCTTGACACAGCTGAAAGAGTGTGTAATGAGACTCCAAGACACCCATTGAGTGTTTCTGCTGCAGTCCATCTCAAATTGCTCTCATTGAAATGCGAAAAATGTGTGAGATTTCTCGGGGTGGGGACTCACCAAAGAGACGTAGATGACTAACAGTGGTGACGAGGCCAGTAGTGATTGCTAGACGTCTTGGGAAAGGACAAGGTCGATTATGACGTCGAATATAAACAAAAATATGTTACTCACGGAAGTATACCAATAAGATAAGGTCTTTCAAGAGTACAAAAATAAACATAACTTCACGAACACACACAAACAGGGAGGAATTTAACCTTATTTTTGTATAACATTTTTCACACAACAATAATACGAAAAAAATATATATTTAATTATTCCTATAACAATTAAATATATTACCTAATCGATACAAAAATATATAAAATTACCTCCATCAACCCATTACAGAATTTCCTACTAATGTTGCTATATATTTCTATAACAAACAAGGAAAAAAAATTGGGAAAATACCAAACATTAAAACACTATAATTCGTCATTATCACAAATCAGTTTTCCTCTTTTTTTTTTCGAACTAATTAAAATTTTTCAACTCGTAAAAAAGTAACAAGTCAAACACAGCAGAATTTTTTATCGTGCTGTAGTTATGATGTAGTTAGAACGAATATTAACGTTCCTTTTGCTTTAAACTGAACACAATATGGGGCAACGAGACGATGTTAGATATTTGTCAGATGTTGGAATTATGGTCGACACTAAGCATAAACGAACTTAATAGTATCAAAAAACGACTTCAACAGTACAGAAACGAACCCAACAGTACAGAAACGACCCTCAACAGGACACAAACGACCCCAACAGAACAGAAACGACCTCAACAGTACAGAAACGAACCCAACAGAACACAAACGACCCTCAACAGGACACAAACGACCCCAACAGAACAGAAACGACCCCAACAAAGCACTAACGACCCTCAACAGGACACAAACGACCCTCAACAAAACACAAACGACCCAACAAAACACTAACGACCCTCAACAGGACACAAACGACCCCAACAGAACACTAACGACCCTCAACAGGACACAAATGACCCCAACAAAACACAAACGACCACCTGACACCATAAACTCCCCTTCAAATGATCACCGTTCTTGGGATCACTTGTCAACACTAAATCACATGATAATTGACACATAAGCTTCGTACATACGAGCCATTTAACGTTAATAATTCGTTAATGTCTGTATTATAAAAAGGATATTAAATTACTGTATTTTTTTCATAATTGACGCATATTTCTTACGAATTATTGGGGGTAATTTTTTTTTTTATTGTAGTATCTTATTTTAATCGTGGCATCTTTTCAAGCTTAGTATCTTTATCTAAACACAGTATATTTTTATGCAATTATAGTATCTTTTCATTCAACCACAGTATCTTTTCATTCAACCACAGTATCTTTTCATTCAACCACAGTATCTTTTCATTCACAGTATCTATTTTTTTTTATACCTTCCTACAGCATCATCTAAAATCCCTCGTCATTTCTCTCCTTTCCTTTGTAATTCTTTTATAATGTTTTCTCTCACTTCTCCTTAGGGTTCACTCGTCATGAGAACTCGAGAAATTGGCTCCCCCAACTTTCATTTTTGGACTCCAGGTGTCAAGGCGTTAAGGATGAATTGTTTTTCTTTGTGGGAAATGATAAGAAAAGTGATAAAAAGATGAAGACGAATATGAAGACGAATAATAATAATGATGATAATAAAAACCAAACGGAGTAGAGACAGACAGACAGACAGACAGACAGACAGACAGCAACCACCTTAAATATGACGGTAAAAGAACACACACACACACACACACACACACACACACACACACACACACACACACACACACATTACAATATTACAAAATAGAGAAATAAAAACAATAAAACAAATAGATTAACTTAACAAAAAAAAAAATCAAAATAATGTAGAATTTTCTGAGAATTATATATTATAGATGAATCAGAGACTTTAATACAATGCGTATCAATAAGAATAAGAAAAAAGATTTAATTAATAATGAAAATGTTAAACTATGTCATTGTAGAATAATTGGTCACGCATCATCATTATATACCTAGAACAAGATATATAAAACCTTGCCGTTATCGTCAAGTAAAATTTAGAGACCAAAGTATTAATCAGTTTTTACATGTAAGTTATGAGTATTTATAGTGAGTGACACAGACAGAGCTTCACCCCTTCCCTCCCCCTTCCCTCTCACTCCCCACCCTTCTCCTCCCTCCCCCACCTTTCTCCTCCCTCCCCCACCCACCCCCCACCCTTTCGCCCTCTCCCTAGCTGAGTTATTCATGGCTTTATCAGAGGGGCCAGAATGGTCACGACGTCGATGGCACTTAACTGAGATGGCGGCACACACACACACACACACACACACACACACACACACACACACACACACACTGAATACCTCTGGTGTTTAATTTCAGCTATTTGCTTCAGTAAACAGAAGTCCGAGTCCGATTGTGATTGTGCGTGTGTGTGTGCGTGCGTGTATGTGTATGTGTGTGCACGTGTGTGTATGTGCGTGTGCGCGTGTGTGTGCGTGTGCGTGTGTGCGTGTGACGAGGATAATCTCTCTTCCATACCAGATTTCACCTGGTATAGAGAGCACGAAATAGAGCTTGATCTGTGGAACCAGATAAACACATACTCCCACACGTACAGACAGACTTACTCACAGACGTACTCACACACGTACAGACAGACTTACTCACAGACGTACTCACACACGCACAGGCAGACTTACTCACAGACGTACTCACACACGTACAGACAGACTTACTCACAGACGTACTCACACACGTACAGACAGACTTACTCACAGACGTACTCACACACGCACAGACAGACTTACTCACAGACGTACTCACACACGTACAGACAGACTTACTCACAGATATACTCACACACGCACAGACAGACTTACTCACAGACGTACTCACACACGTACAGACAGACTTACTCACAGACGTACTCACACACGTACAGACAGACTTACTCACAGATATACTCACACACGCACAGACAGAAACTCAGACGCACTCAAACACGTATAGAGACATACTCACAGACGCACTCAAACACGTACAGAGACATACTCACGGACGCACTCAAACACGTACAGAGACATACTCACAGACGCACTCAAACACGTACAGAGACATACTCACGGACGTACTCACAACTGAAACTAATTAGCTTTATCAAGAGGAAACTGCTACTGTTTTTTTGTTTAATAACAATATTAATAATTCTTCTTCTTCCTCCTCCTCTTATTCCCCTTCTTCCTCTTCCTCTTCGTCGGGGTAAAAAAGGAACACCTCAGTGCCGGCGTTTAGTTACGTCATATATCAGCGCGAAACTTTGCCTCATATATTAACTAAAATGGATATGTCGACCCCAGTATAAGAGAAAGAGCTTGCTTAAAGGAAGAAGACTGGCGTAGGGAGGGGGGAGGTTAAGAGACAGGTATAGGGAGGGAGGGAGGGATTGAAGGTCAGGTTTAGGGAGGGAGGGATTGAAGGTCAGGTTTAGGGAGGGAGGGATTGAAGGTCAGGTTTAGGGAGGGAGGGATTGAAGGTCAGGTTTAGGGAGGGAGGGATTGAAGGTCATGTTTAGAGAGGGAGGGATTGAAGATCAGGTTTCGGGAGGGAGGGATTGAAGGTCAGGTTTAGGGAGGGAGGGATTGAAGGTCATGTTTAGGGAGGGAGGGATTGAAGGTCAGGTTTAGGGAGGGAGGGATTGAAGGTCAGGTTTAGGGAGGGAGGGATTGAAGGTCAGGTTTAGGGAGGGAGGGATTGAAGGTCATGTTTAGGGAGGGAGGGATTGAAGGTCAGGTTTAGGGAGGGAGAGAGGAATTGAGGACCAGAGGGGGGGAAGGAAGGAAGGGAGGGAGGATTAAGAAACAGGGTATAGAGATGGGAGGAGGATGGAGGGAGAGGTGAAGAAACAGGTTTAGAGAATAAAAGGGGGAAAGGAGAGATGGAGGGGAGATAGGGAGGGAAGAGGGGAGCTCTACTATCACAAGTTATAACAAATAAAAGATGAAGGGGGGGTTGTTTAACTGCGTAACGTGTCAGTGGTATTGATTTTCTGTAGTAGAGGAACATATAGTGTGTGGAGAGAGAGAGAGAGAGAGAGAGAGAGAGAGAGAGAGAGAGAGAGAGAGAGAGAGAGAGAGAGTTAAATAGAAAATTCAACCTATTATTATAAAGATTGAAAATATACTGACAAGGCATATACAAATAAAGATATAAAACTCTTTGATATTCCTATATAAACTTACATAAACAGCTATAAATATTCACGATATAGTAAAGATATACCAATCAATATATTACTAACAGGTAGATAAACAGTGTCAGTGTCAGAAAAGATTACAACAGTATGTTTAGAAAAAGCAAAAACTCATTACATGGCGTTAATGACAGATCAGATGTTGTAGGATCAGGTAAAGGAAAAAATGTAATGGGAAAGATTAGGAAGTCTCTCGTGGCTGATGAGTTACGAACACCAAATGAATGATGAGTGAACAAGGGGGTCGAAGTACCAGGTGTTAATGAGTTATATACAGGTGAATCAGTGAAGCTTCCGAGGCAACAGGTAACCACTTACACATAACCGAGAAGCTCGAGTCAATAAAAATGGATAAAGATGAAGATTAAATAGAAAATACGAATAATAATTAAAATACAAAATAGCAAAAATAATTTAATCAAAGTAGAAACACTAAAACACTTAACAAACACAATGAAAATAGCGATATAAAAATAAAAATAAATTTATATAACGAAAAATAAACAGAAATAATAAAAGACAAAATAAAATAAACATTAAAATAGGAATAAAATGTTAAGCTGTTAAATTAATAGGCATCACCAACGAGAGGAAACACACTATGGGTAAGAGAGAGGAAACACACTATGGGTAAAAGAGAGGAAACACACTATGGGTAAGAGAAAGGAAACACACTATGGGTAAGAGAAAGGAAACACACTATGGGTAAGAAAAAGGAAACACACTATGGGTAAAAGAGAGGAAACACACTATGGGTAAGAGAAAGGAAACACACTATGGGTAAGAGAAAGGAAACACACTATGGGTAAAAAAGAGGAAACACACTATGGGTGAAAGAGAGGAAACACACTATGGGTAAAAGAGAGGAAACACACTATGGGTGAAAGAGAGGAAACACACTATGGGTGAAAGAGAGGAAACACACTATGGGTAAGAGAGAGGAAACACACTATGGGTAAAAGGGAGGAAACACACTTTGGGTAAGAGAAAGGAAACACACTATGGGTAAGAGAAAGGAAACACACTATGGGTAAGAGAAAGGAAACACACTATGGGTAAAAAAGAGGAAACACACTATGGGTGAAAGAGAGGAAACACACTATGGGTAAAAGAGAGGAAACACACTATGGGTGAAAGAGAGGAAACACACTATGGGTGAAAGAGAGGAAACACACTATGGGTAAAAGAGAGGAAACACACTATGGGTAAAAGAAAGGAAACACACTATGGGTAAGAGAGAGGAAACACACTATGGGTAAAAGAGAGGAAACACACTATGGGTAAAAGAGAGGAAACACACTATGGGTAAAAAAAAAAGATAATCCCTTAACCTCAGCTTTCATATTTTACTTTCTTCATCAGAGCTGTCGTTTCCCTGTCACTTTCCCCTATTACATAGCTGTCACTTTCCCTCTCACATATACTGTTATGCTGTCGTTCTCCCCCTGGGCATCGCTGTCTACCCCTGACGTATCCTGTCATGTTCCCTGGGGCATTACTCTCTTACTCAGCTTCACCATCAAACCTCACCTCTCCTCTCCTCTCCTCTCCTCTCCTCTCATCTTTTCTCCTCTCCTCTCCAAATCCATTGAGGCTTCATAACTAATTTTTATCGTAGAAAACCTCATTGGACTAAGCAAATCCCCATGTATCCTAACCATGTTGATACTCCCATTAGAAAAATCCCTATACCATGAAAAATCCCTATAATATTATTTACCTCAAAACAAGATCGTAGAAAAATCACAAAAGAAATCCTACCTGTCCAAAATTAACCAACTTGGAAAGAATACTAATTAATGATTGCTTTAGGCCTATGGTGTATCCCAGGTATGGAAAGTCCTACTCCTCACAGTAGATGTGTTCAGTCCCCATCACTAGTGCGTTTACAGGGGCTCGTAGTAAACAAAAACAGGGCGGCCACACTGCACAAAACCTGAAGAGCCCCTGTAAACGCACTAGTGAAGGGGACTGTACCTGATGTGAACGATCATTAGCACACCAGTGAACTAAATCGATCTGAACAGCCAAGCAAAGATGAACTATTTATGTATAAGAAAATCCTATTACAGATATGAATAAATTATGTATTTAAACTTAAGGAATAAAACTTAATACAATATGAACAAGAACTAGGAAGATGAACAACACGTATAAAATAACACAGTGAAAAATAAGTATGGAAAAATATTAAAAAGAAGAACACAAGAAATGAACAGTAGAACAAACAAGTTGAACAATCCAAGAACAGCAATACACAGATGAACAATACGAGATTATGTACAGATAGAAATGAATAGCTATACAAAATAACACAACAAAGAAGAACAAAATAGAATGAAAATAACACTTAATACATGAACACTATGAGAGGAACAACAATGGCGAGAAGAACAATATTTTTCATGATTAAATTACACCTGTGCTTCTCTTGTCAAACTTTGGCTGTATCTTACACGTTTAAAGCAGAGAAAATCTTGGCGGGTCTTAACGTAACTAGGAAGGAGTGCCCTCTTTTATCACAGCTCTTAATTTGTTTACCAGCCTCTCTCTCTCTCTCTCTCTCTCTCTCTCTCTCTCTCTCTCTCTCTCTCTCTCTCTCTCTCTCATAGATCAGAAATACTTCCAATCAATCTCACAATAGTTATATTAAAGCACTTTTCATCTGGCTTCACTCACTAACGGGAAATAACAAGAGATTTCGAGAGCATTGCCGAGAGATTTTCAGGTAATTAGCCCAGGAAATTAGACCTTTGTTCAGATAATGAAGCTTTTGTTTCGCGTGGCTATTGTTTTGCCGAGTGTCAGGTCTCTTTTTAACAACAGTTGCGCTCATTACCTGTGTGAATGATAATTATGCGGTAATCGGTAGAGAGAGAGATAAAGAGGAAATTGATATGGGATTCGGTAGCTATTATTAGGGATTGGTAGACCTAATGAAAGAGACTGTTTTGATTATTTTTTTGTCATTTTACCACTGATGTGTCCATTAGGAGCCTAAGAAATGGGATTCACAAAGGTTATTATTCTGTGTGTGTGTGTGTGTGTGTGTGTGCGTGCGTGCGTGCGTGCGTGGGTGGGTGGATGGGTGGTTGGTTGTGCGCGTGCGATTGCTGCATGAAGGGTCTTTTTAACAGTAGACGACTCCAGGCAGGAACAAAGATGCCGGCAACTTCTATTACTGAACTTCAGTATGCAGACGACCTCACCGTTGTCGCTCACACTGAACACGACCTACAGGAGATCCTGAACACCTACGCAGATCCGTATGCACACTTCGGCCTTGAGGTGAATGTACGTAACAGTCAGATTCTCTTTCAACCTGCCCCTGATTCAGACACACCTCCACCATCCATCCAGCATAACGGTACTACCCTCTCTAATGTTACCCACTTTCGGTAACTCAGCTCCCATCTGTCCACCACCGCGGACATCGATGTAGAGATTAAACATCGGATCAGATGAGCATCTCAAGCCTTTGGCAGACTCCGTACCCGTGTCTTTAACTGGAGGAACCTGAAATTATCGACAAAGCTGCACGTATATCGAGCAGTGGTCCTCCCCACCCTGCTATATGGCAGTGAGACATGGGTCACATACAGGAGGCACCCCAAGGCACTTGAAAACTTTCACAAACGTAGTGTACGTTCCATACTAAGAGTTTGCTGGGAAGACAAGAGAACAAATGTCAGTATTCTCGCTGACACCAATTGTAGGAGCATCGAGGCTACCATCATCCATTAACAACTACACTGGACTGGCCATGTTATCCGCATGGACGACGCATGGACGACAGTAGACTGCCAAAGCAGCTAATCTACAGTCACCTAACGAATAGTAAACGTAACGCTGGCGGGCAACTGAAAAGGTATAAGGATAGTCTTAAGACAAACCTGAAAAGATGCCAAATGGACCCCCTCACCTGGGAGACGATTACTCCACACCATAACGCTTGGAGGAGCACCACATAGAAGGTATCAATACTTTCGAGTTAGCCCGAAGGTAAACCGAGGCAGACAAGCGCCAACGTCAGAAAAACGCTGCCGCCGCTCCTCCCGCACTAGATGTAGCCCCCCACATGTGCAGCATCTATGATCGACCCTGCCAGTCCCGTATCGGCCTCTTTAGTCACCTCAGAACTCACCAACCTAGGTGACATCCTTAATAACTCATATCATTGTATCATAGCTGGATGATCGTCCTACTCGATTTCGAGTGACAGCAAAGTAGTAGTAGTAGTAGTAGTAGGTAAGAAAATGGCGGCGAAGGTGTGGCTATTGGGCTGGAGGCCACGTTAAAAAAAAGAAATATATATATATATATATATATATATATATATATATATATATATATATATATATATATATATATATATATATATATATATATATATATATATATATATAGTAGTAGTAGTAGTACTGTAGTTGTAGTAGTAGTGTGTTTTTTTTACCCTGTAACTGGGGATGAAGTCTCGTATCTCTCTACGATAAGATCTTCGGTAATGTTGGTGTTGTTTCGTTCCCTATCTAGTTATGGCAGCTTGGGTGAGCGAGACAAGAGTTTGGTTGAGTGTGACGGTGAGATTGGTTTATCATGTCCACTTCTTGTGGTCAAACTTATCGTACGAGTCCATGGGTATCAATGTCTAAAGAGACAGTGGTGCAGTGGAGCGGTACGTAAGTCCACCACGGACTTATATAACCCGGATTCACAGCCACGGACAACGCCACTCACGGACAATCTCCACTGGATCCGAGATAGGAGTGAAATAGAATTATATTACAAAGTCTAGCCACAGTTTGTTGCCGCTGTTACTTGTGTGTTCCTTTTGTGTTTGTTCCAGCTGTTACTGATGCTGTGAGTCAGATTATCGTTACTGCTGTTGCGGATGATACTGCTGCTGAATCTGCTCCAGGCCACGCTGCTGTACCGGCTGTTATTGCTGCTAGTCTTGCTGACTCGGCTGGTTGTTGTGAATGGATGTCTCTCTGCTGCTGTTCTCTGAATTCTACACTGCTGGTATTACGGCTACTAGATTCCCCCTACTGTAGACCTCTTGTGTCGAGTAGCGGTGCTGTTGTGCTGATGCTAATGCTCTTGTCAACCTGCCACCACCGAACACCACCACCACGCCGTTATCACCACTACAGTCGTTGCAGGAGACGTTGTTGGTACTGTTGCTGGTGTTGCATCTGGCATTGTTGTTGGTGTTGTTAGTGGTGGTGGGGGGGGGGGGGATATTGCTGTATCTTCTCGCCAACAACAGCACCACCACTGCCCTCCTTGTCGCAGCTGCCGTTCTGTCATCACCGACGCTGCAGCCATACGTACATCCACTTGGAGGAGAGGATTCCTAGCCAGCCTTAATTAATTATGTAAACTTTTCGCTAATTGATTCCCTGCCACCATGTCTGTCCCGGGCCGATGTCTCGATAGCTGCCACTTGTCTCTTCTCTTCCCACCCACGCTTCTCGCTCCCCACCCCCACCTCTCTCCCCATCAGTCCCACGCCTTCCCTCCCCCATCCCCAACACCCTTCCTCCTCCTCATCTTTCTATTCTTCACACACCCACGGCCTCCTCCTCCTCCTCCTCCTCCTCCAGTCTCGTCCTCCTCCTGATTAACGTCACGCGCTTCAACAACCAAGAGTGAAATACCAACCGAACCGTTAACCTCGTTAACATCTTCCCTTTACCTTGGTTAACGTCACGTGCTTCATTGGTTAACGTCAAGTGGCTTCTGGTTATCGACTTCCTGTTCACTGGTACGAGATGTGACTGTGTGTGTGTGTGTGGTTGTGTGTGTGTGTGTGGGTGCTCGTGTGTGTGTTTATGTAAGTGTGTGTATGTATGTATATTTGTATGTATAGGCATGTAAGTGTGTGTATGTATGTATATTTGTGTGTATAGGCATGTATGTGTGTATATGTATGTGTGTCTACAATGCAACCCGGATCAAATATCATTCATTACCACACACAACATAGATTTTTCCACGTGAAAAAGTTGGCCAACATTTGGTCAGACAGACAGAGTGTAGTAACTGTATAGAATATCACAGTTACATACACAGCCGTACATTTCAATACAACTAACATCTGCATTTAATAGCATCTGACGTAAGACTTAATTATATTACATTAAACCATTTACCATTATATTAAACCAGTTATTAGTATATTAAACCATTTATCATTATATTAAACCAGTTATTATTGTATGAAACCATTTATAATTATATTAAACCAATTTACCATTATATTAAACCATTTGATCAGTATATTAAACCAGTTATTAGTATATTAAACCATTTATTACTATATTAAACCATTTTATTATTATACTTCTCCCATAACTTCAGTCTCAGATGAGTTATTAACCCCTGGTCACTACTATAAGAGCTATACTGAACTATACGGTATAATATAGGAGGTACCGAGTTATCTGGATACTAAAGGCTTGAAAATGGGAGTAGTTTATTGAGGTAGAAAGTTAGAGATATAATTTGTGAAGTTATAATCATGTTGACGTGAGTGAACCTTGGAAGTGCTATGTTTTTATACACCTGGTGGCTGGCAGGTGTGTGTGTGTGTGTAGTTGTTTCATAAAGGTGTCCAGGGTTGGGTGGAGTTAGGTTGAGTTTGTAGAAGAGAAGTTAAACCGTTCCTTTTGAAAGCTTGTTGATGTAGTGATCGGTGCTTCTATTTGTCCACGAACAAAGGAACTGGGAAATGTTACCACAATAGGAATGACTTAACACGTGACTGCCAGGGTAATTAATCATTTAGTAGTATTGTAGTATTTAGTGTTTTTCAATAGACACTACACTGAAAGGTTATAAATTGACGATAAATCCGAATAAATCCAAGACATGCGTTAATCCTGATAAATCTAAGTAAATCCAGAGATATCCAAGAACTAAATTAATCCAACTGATTCTAACATCCACAATAATCCAATTCCTTATAAGAAATAAAACTTTAACTCCCATCATAAAAGAACAATAATAACCTTCTTTTAATAACGATAAAACTATTTGTTTCTCGTCTTCAAGTTTCTCATACCAGAACTTTTTTTTTATCCCCAACTTTAACAAGAAAAACTCAGCACAAGAGATAATATAAAACTTTTAATCTGGTACACCTCTAGCAGCTACATCTTACATCAAACTGGTAATAAAAGAAATGCAAAATAAATCTTGCTGAATCTCTAGGCCGACTTATGAATGTATATCTGTGGAAGGTCAAATCAGGTCAGGTCAGGTCAGGAGAACGAATATTGGATCAGTGATCTCGCTATGAAACAACTGGGAAATATTTCTCAGATGGAAAAGTGAGAAATCAGGTTTGTCTCATTGTCCTGTGTGTCTGTCTCTCTCTACTAAATAAAAGAATTATTTTATGCAATATTTATCCACTAATTTACTTCAAGCATTATATTCTCCACATTATTATTATTATTATTATTATTATTCAGGATATTTACAGCTATATAAACTGACCAGAACACCTCAGCAAATTTCTCTTCATTAACACTCTAAGTAAACCTAGGAACGCCTTCTGTACTCAACCTCCAACACACTTCAATACAAACAAAAAATAAACAAAAGTAAACAGAGTAATGAGTAACACCTGTTAATTAGTAAGTTACACCTTGATCTGAAATACCTGTGGCCATTATTGTATTTGGTTTTGATGTTAAGGTCGGGTTTATGTCTGTTTCTCTCTCCCTATCCACTATTCCTCACTTCCTCCCTCTATTCCGTCCCCCCTCCATCCTTTTTCACCCTCCCTTCGTCCTTTTCACCCTCCCTTCGTCCTTTTCACCCTCCCTTCGTCCTTTTCACCCTCATTTCGTCCTTTTCACCCTCCCTTCGTCCTTTTCACCCTCCCTTCGTCCTTTTTCACCCTCCCATCATCCCTCCTAACCTCCCCCCCCCATGGCCTCTCATGGTCATTTCAGTAACCCAAATACCATTGTTAGCAGCGCCAATCACTTTGTAAACGAGAGTGAGAGTGGAAATCCTTTTTTTAGAATTTCCTGGGTAGAGTTCGGAGTTCTCTTTCCCCCCTGTGACAAAAAATACACTTTCCATTTTGATTAAAGAGAGAAAGATAGAGAGAAAGTTTATATGTGTGAGTGGTGTGCGAGTGGTGTGCGAGTGTGTGTGTGTGTGTCTGTCTGTGTCTCTGTGTGCGCGCGCGCTCGTTTGCAATATTTTGGTACACGTTTATTATTTCAGAAGTCAAAAGTCAAAATGTTTTCAACAGGAGTTTTTTTTTGTTGAGAATTTTGATGTTAGTGTGAATGATCGAATGTTTCCTTGTGTGTGTATATCAATTTTCTGTTCTAATAATCATCATAACAACAACAACAACCAGACGTACACTAGCCTGGGGGCGGGGAGGAGGGATAACAACGCCAGACAATATCATCATCACTCACAACACTACAGAGACCCAAAGCGCCCCTGGAGAGACCCAACCTCATTACCAAACTTGCTCTAAGCACCCTGGCGTTGCTTATACTCTGGGAGTCCTTACACCTGCTTTATACACTCCTGCGAAGAATCAGGGAGACAGGGAGGGAGATAAAGACGGAGAGGGAAAGAGGGAAAGAAGGAGAGAGAGAGAGAGAGAGAGAGAGAGAGAGAGAGAGAGAGACGAGAGCCAGATAGCTTAGTTTTCTATACCAGTTCTCTTCTCTGGGTTCCTCATTACGAGTCTTGTTAAAGCAGATTCAAGTTTAGGGTTTTTCTCAGTGTGGGAGGACGTATGTCTGTTGTATGCATGCTCAATGTAGAGAGAGAGAGAGAGAGAGAGAGAGAGAGAGAGAGAGAGAGAGAGAGAGAGAGAGAGAGAGAGGCCAATATATCCTCGATGGAGAATAACAAGAAAAAGATGAATAACGGGAGAGAATAGCAGAGGGAAGAGGAAGACAACCCAATAATTATATTCATATAAAGATAATCAGCTCGGAGTCCTCATTATCTCACACACACACGCACAGAGAGAGAGAGAGAGAGAGAGAGAGAGAGAGAGAGAGAGAGAGAGAGAGTCAATAACTACAACGTCACCAGAAACTCCAACTTGAAGGTCAGGTCGTCAGATGAAGAAGGTCCTTCTGGAAGGTCGTCCTTGAGTCTTTGTAAGGTGAGAAACGCGCTGCTTATAATTTGATCAATGAAGAGCCCTCGAGCTGTCAACCTCCAACACGCCGTAACCCGGAGATAGTGACGTGAGTGTACAGTAAACAATACAAGATACGTGTCATTTTTTTCGGGTTAATACACTCAAATATTTAGCGAAGTTGATATATACGAAATACATAAATATATTGCACTTAATATATATTTTTACATACACAATAACATATACAACATATACATAATATTGAAAGGATGTGTCTGTCTGTCTGTCTGTGAGCGTATTTGTCGGTCTGTCTGTTCCAGCCATAACTCAAAAATGGAAACAGTTAGAAACCTAATACTACTCACACACACATAATACACGGGTTACAATGTTGTGCACCTTAGTATTACTATTGGCAAAAACCAAAAATATTTCCCTACTGAAATTCTTATCAAAAATTAAGTCATCCTAATTTCACCAGACTCCCTAAAATCCATAAAGATGTGGACTCTAATTTATCCCCGGTGTTGTCCACGCTATAAATGGAATACTTTACGAGTTCATTCTCTCTCTCGGATTACGTCCCGTGATATGTGTTGGTTCAGATGCTGTAGATGGTGTGTTTGTTGTGTGAGATGATAGATGGAGCTCGTTGATCATTTCTTTGACAGATGGATTAGATTAGTCTCCAGTATCAAATTTAAAGTGGGATGGGAAGTAGAGGGTAAACTCCTTCCCTTGATGTTGTTAATAGCAGAGATGTTAGAAAATTAGGTTTCATAGGATATAGAAGACTCAGCCACTCAGGAAGTTATCTACATTTTTCAGCAACCGCTTGGTCAAGTGAATAGAAATGTTGCTTCAGGACTTTTTCTAGAGAGCCTTCAGGACTTGTAGCCTTTAATATATGAGTATTAATAATGAAATGTGCACAATCAAACTTCAATCAGGAGAACTAAGATACCCCAATTGGTTTTTAGATAAGTGTAGCTAAAGCAAGTTTTTACAATATCTCGCCTTCCAGATGACAATGGTCCCCTGACGTAATCACCTGGGTGGCTGTTCAGAATACCTTACCTGAGAGCTGAGGACCTGCCATTGGTCGCTGTCAGCCTCCTGGTCACGTCACTTAACCGTCTTATAAAACCTCCCTCTTTAATTGTTCTCGTCACACTACTGAAGAGGACCTACTTACATCCTCCCACCTACACCAACTTCTTTCACCCTCATTTACACTCTATAAATACACCCACTACATATTCTACCTATAACTACACACACATTAGCTAAATCTTATTTGTCCTGAGTTACTACCTACAGATATACTAAAATAAAAGTGTAGTTAGCTCCTTTTTATTACTTACACCCACCAAGTGCACCTACACAGTCAGAAATCAAAGGCTTGTACTTCCACTCATCCCTAACACACCAGTCTCATGACCCCCCCACCCCCCTACCAAGTTAATGTCAGGTCTCCATAACCAGTCACATATATCCACTTATATCCTTACTCATACTCATCGCCCATTCTATTACTCGTGCACATAACTCCTACACATCCTATTTACCTATAGTACCTATAGTTATGTAAATTTATATAGACAGGTGAGGTCCTATAGTTATATCCAGCACCGACTATGTCCACCACACATATCAACTGTATTTTCTTCTCCTATGTACAATTATATCCACCATCGCTACCTATAATCTCCTATGAACACACTCACCTATATCCACTACCATACATATCCTTAGTCCTTCATTCATCACCATCATCGCTATCACCATCATCACCATTACCATCTCACCATTGCCATCACCATCATCGCTATCACCATTACCATCACCACCACCTTCATCACCATCATCTACCAACAACCACTACCATTATTATCCACATTAACACATCACTACCTACCACCACACCTGCACTATCACCACTACCAACATACAGGTATTCCCGGCATGTATACCAGCGGCCGGCCTTAGCCTCACACCTTTAGGGACTGAGCTACAGAAGGCAGAAAATCAAACAAAATGGAATTTGTTGTCACATCGAAGGTTAAAAAACTCATGAACTTATGAGTCTCACCTCTTACCTAACTCCCTCTCTTCACTCCTATTACCATCAACCTTCCTTCCTTCCTTCCTTCCTTCTTTCCCTATCACCACTGACTTTCCTTCCATCCCTTCCACCACCAACCTCTACAATCACTGGCCACCACCCTCTCCTTCCCTACCTCTTCCTCACCAACCACCACCACCGTAACACCATCATAATCACCACCGCCAATCACAGTAAATAACGGATGATAGTAGAGAGAAAATGAAAGATAATGATTGGAAGGACAAGATGTTTGATTCGTTCTGTCTAAATTATAACGAATATCATGGATTAGAAAAACATAAATAATATAAAATTGTCCCTAAAAATAGATTATGGTCGTAGAATGTAAGGATGTAGAATGGAAAAATTATGTAGTTTGAGTCCTACTGCTGCATACTTAGATTAACAATGAATATTCCGGATTAAGAAGATTAATAATGACTAGATTGGCTATTCAAGAAAGAAATTAAATAAACGTGGATTTGAGAAGAAAAAAAATTGGATTGCAAGAAATTTCTGCTAACTCCTGCAATCTTATTTCCATTTGCATTAATCAGCAGCAATTAAATGTTATAGTCCCGAACGGATTGGCTATTCATGGAGATTAAGATTTGGTTTAACAGAAGATTGGGAGGATTAGGAGGAAATATACTCCCCCAACACATTGGTATATTAAATGATTACCAAGTCTTGGATTGGAGATTGAAAGAGACATAGAAAACGGATTGATAGTAACAGACTGGGGATTAGGGATTCGGTACTGGCAAATGAAAAACCTAAAGACAGACATACAGTCGTTCAGAGAGACATCATCTGTAGTCCAAGAGTTTTTTCACAGATTAGGAAAATTTGACTGAATTCATATGCAAATTTCAACTGCAAATGACAAAGTTTGCCCTAATAGATGTACTTATGTTGAAGAAAATATGCCGAGTAAGACGTGTTGGAGAAGGTCTGTAGTTTGGAGGAGACTTCGTGGAGGTTGTTGATATGTATTTTATAAGGCTGAGATGGAATGTGTTGGTGTAAAGTATGTGTTGGAGATGTGTTGGGGGGTGTTATTATTAATGGTCGTGAAGGAGGTGTGTTAACTTATATATATATAGATACGTAGAAATAGGTGCATACATAGAGAGAGAGAGAGAGAGAGAGAGAGAGAGAGAGAGAGAGAGATAACCATGTGATAAGGGTGGAATAAATTGGCCAAATCAATACTTACTTTCTGAGGACTTGAAGGTCGGAGGAGAAAGTAAAGATTGATATAGGTATTTCTGAAGAGTAGAAACTATTTATATATATATACATTTTTGGTGTGTAGTGATATGTAAAGGGAATTTAATTATATTTAAAGGTTAAAGATAGATTATTATTTAAGGTTTTCACTCCCTATTTATCTTAAGTAAAAGTATATTTTGTTTAAATTTATTCGTATTTATTCACGCATTTAAGCATGTAAGGACCTAAAATAATTAGGCATGTGTGAATTTAAGAATCTTTCATATAAAAACAATTCCGTCTCACAAATTTATTCTATACAAGTACGATTTTTATCAATTAATTCATTCACTGAGTCGTATATCAACAAATAGTTTTCAGGATATTTTTTTCTACTCCTAATTATCTAATTAGTCATTAGAGCTCACCTGGTCATTAATAATTCACCTGAGTTACTTCATCGACCGTGTGCAATAACCATTTATTATACTGACACAAGACATTCAAACTGACACCTTGATTAAATAGTCGTAGTGGCAGTTTTGTGTCTTGTCTCTGTTAGTTAGACCACACACACACACACACGCACGCGCGCACACACACACACACACACACACACACACACACACACGTCCCTTTGTAAACAAACTTTCGTCTCTCAAAACGAGGAAACGAAATTTAGTATAAAAATGAACTCTGAAAAATATTAACAGGATCGATGCTTCTGGGAGTCCATTATAAAACCTGTCTCTCACTGTCTCTCTATATCTCTCACTGTCTCTCCCCCGTTTCTCTATATCTCTCACTGTCTCTCCCCCGTTTCTCTATATCTCTCACTGTCTCTCCCCCGTTTCTCTATATCTCTCACTGTCTCTCCCCCGTTTCTCTATATCTCTCACTGTCTCTCCCCCGTTTCTCTATATCTCTCACTGTCTCTCCCCCGTCTCTCTATATCTCTCACTGTCTCTCCCCCGTTTCTCTATATCTCTCACTGTCTCTCCCCCGTTTCCCTATATCTCTCACTGTCTCTCCCCCGTTTCTCTATATCTCTCACTGTCTCTCCCCCGTTTCCCTATATCTCTCACTGTCTCTCCCCCGTTTCTCTATATCTCTCACTGTCTCTCCCCGTCTCTCTATCTCTCCCCCGTCTCTCTATATCTCTCACTGTCTCTCCCCGTACCTCTATATCTCTCACTGTCTCTCCCCCGTTTCTCTATATCTCTCACTGTCTCTCCCCGTATCTCTATATCTCTCACTGTCTCTCCCCCGTTTCCCTATATCTCTCACTGTCTCTCCCCCGTTTCTCTATATCTCTCACTGTCTCTCCCCGTCTCTCTATCTCTCCCCCGTCTCTCTATATCTCTCACTGTCTCTCCCCGTACCTCTATATCTCTCACTGTCTCTCCCCCGTTTCTCTATATCTCTCACTGTCTCTCCCCGTCTCTCTATATCTCTCACTGTCTCTCCCCGTACCTCTATATCTCTCACTGTCTCTCTATATCTCTCACTGTCTCTCCCCGTCTCTCTATATCTCTCACTGTCTCTCCCCGTACCTCTATATCTCTCACTGTCTCTCTATATCTCTCACTGTCTCTCCCCCGTTTCCCTATATCTCTCACTGTCTCTCTATATCTCTCACTGTCTCTCTATATCTCTCACTGTCTCTCCCCCGTTTCCCTATATCTCTCACTGTCTCTCCCCCGTTTCTCTATATCTCTCACTGTCTCTCCCCGTCTCTCTATACCTCTCACTGTCTCCCCGTACCTCTATATCTCTCACTGTCTCTCTATATCTCTCACTGTCTCTCCGTTTCTCTATATCTCTCACTGTCTCTCCCCCGTTTCTCTATATCTCTCACTGTCTCTCCACGTGTCTCTGTGTCCTGGAGAACATTATATGGCCTCCTCCCTCATTTTGCCTCCGTTTTTCACCTTCAAAATTATGAATAAATTATCACAAGAGGCATTACCCTCACTTTACCTTACACCCCGTCAATGCCGGTGAAGCTTCGTGTTCCGAGTCTGAACCACCAAAATTAATCTCTGTGTATACCAACAGATGACGCGCATGCCTGTACCATTTCTCAGATGTGTTTACAGAATATTATGAGAGAGGTTTAATTATCCTCTGTGTTCATTATTTTTCTATAGATTATTTGTCATTCATCAATCGGTAACAGGTATATGTGGCCTAAATATTTGAGTATCTGTAAACTGAAACTCTGTCTGACATTCACCAAGAACCATCAGTCTGGGAAGGGTGTGGCTTTCCCTCTCATCACAATACCTCCCTCACCCATCCCATCAACCTACTTCCTCCCTATAAAGGAGTTGTTGGTAAATTTCTCCATAATTAATCGTTCTTTACAAACAAAATAGTCATCTGGAAACATCACATGGCAACTAATTGTAGTCGGGAGAGTGGAATTGGCAATTTCATATCACGGAAAAATATTGGGGTTGATATCAAGAGAGGCGGTGTGTGTGTGTGTGTGTGTGTGTGTGTGTGTGTGGTCAGCTGCTTTTGTGAGATAAAGAGACGGAGTGATATAGTTAGAAAAAAGAGAGAGAGAGAGAGAGAGAGAAGGAAATATACATATGCATTTATACAGTGGCATAACAATACCTGCGTCGGCAATCAAAAATAAATGGGACTTCATCTCATTCTTACAACGACGCAGACACCCACCGTCAATAGGCAAAATTGTATGATTAAAAGTATATGGAAACAAATCTATAATACACTTTTTATACATATATACTTACTCTATGTATATACTGATGTACAAACGTGAATACTTCCTGGTATTTAGCACCACCACCCTCATTACCTTAATCCACCAGTCTCCGTTCACTACCAGACCAGACCTGACCTGACCTGACCTGACCTGACCTGACCTGACATCCCACTTCGTTTAATCTATACTAATATTACCTATCTGTTGTTTTGCCATACCGAGTTTTATTAATATATATAAATAATGTAAATAATTTCCTACAGTAATTTTTCAGAATTAAAGTTGAAAATTTAAAACACCATAATATATATTTGTTTTTAATGTTTCCGCTTAGAAAAGGAAAATATACTTAATATAAAATCCTTCCGTCACAATTTAGTTTTTTTCTTCTACTTTATTTCAATTTGATTATCCAGAAATGAAGCTTTTTCTTATCTGATTTAATTTCACTGTTTAATAAAAGTTCACCGCGGTAGATGTCACTGTTAGTCGAGTATTTTGTCACTGTTTAAAAACATAACATCGATATATCTTGAACATCATCGATATATCTTGAACATTTGCTTGATTAATCTTTTGCTGTACTAAATTGTGTTCGTCTTCGTGTTATTGAGCTCATCATAGTGAAGATCCTGATTAGTCCTGCCATCCAGCCTTATGTTAGACACGAGATGAGATACGGGGCTGCCGACCTTCTTACACACAGACACACACACACACACACACACACATCCATGTTCATTACCCGAGTTGAATAGCTGTGACTGTCATTCATAGGCGAACCTTCATTGTGCTCTCAAAGTCTCTGATTGCTTATTGTCGCTAATCTGCTACCCTCTCTCATTTAACTCTTCCAGGTCATTCTGATTGACTCTCCTAGGGTGATCTGATTTTCTTTCCTAGGGTGATCTGATTGGCTTTTACTTGGGTATTCATCTTGGATATCGTGGTAAGTCGTTTCTGGAGATTGTAGGAGAATATGGTTGATTTACATACGATAATCTGTTTGGTTACCCCTCGTGATCCGAGTGCTGTATCAAGGGAATTCTGTTTAGATTATTCAGGATCCTATGACCGTCTTACCGGGGATATTCTGAGTGGTTTAACATTGGTATCCTGATTGACTCTGTCGTCTTTCCATCAGATTAAGTTTTGTAAGCGCCAGTGTAGGAGACAGCAACCGAACGATCGCAATGGTGATGGCTCGTGGTGGTATTGGTGATGGCTCGTGTTGGCAGTGGTGATGGCTCGTGGTGGCAGTGGTGATGGCTCGTGGTGGCAATGGTGATGGCTCGTGGTGGCATTGGTGATGGCTCGTGGTGGCATTGGTGATGGCTCGTGGTGGCAGTGGTGATGGCTCGTGGTGGCAGTGGTGATGGCTCGTGGTGGCATTGGTGATTGCTCGTGGTGGCAATGGTGATGGCTCGTGGTGGCATTGGTGATGGCTCGTGGTGGCAGTGGTGATGGCTCGTGGTGGCGCTGGTGATGGCTCATAGTGGCGCTGGTGATGGCTCATAGTGGCGCTGGTGATGGCTCATAGTGGCGCCGGTGATGGCTCATAGTGGCGCTGGTGATGGCGTGAGTCAACACTTGGAGGACATACTAGAGACGTGTTTTATCACAACTCCATTTGGTTGGTCTTCGTCAGCACAAGTGTCGTGTCTCTTGACCTGTCTGGTGGATATTTTCAGCTCATGAGTTTTTTTTTTTTTTTAGTTTATCACCTCAGTAATTTATTATTGGTAACCCATGTTTACCCTAGGATGAAAGGCAACGAATTTACACAAAACAAATTGATTCGATGGTTAACTTCAATACCAAGCCTATTCCGTCATATTTTAACGTCGATATAAAACTAGACGAAATTACCATCCTGTTATAAGTATCAGAGAGATACAATATTCATCCTGGGGATAAAAAAAATACCATAATCTCTCTCTCTCTCTCTCTCTCTCTCTCTCTCTCTCTCTCTCTCTCTCTCTCTCTCTCGTCTATTTTGAGAACAATACGTGTTAAGTGCGTCTTGTGCTACCTTGGTGACACTCGACCCTGTGGCGGCGTGGAGCAGGCTGGAGTGTCTGGCGGAGACTATCTGTATAAGGCACCAGAGCTACAGTCCTTGTAACACAGCACCGGAACCTAACTTGTGACGGCAGAGGAAAGTTTTTTAACACTTATCAAGAGAGAGAAGCGGGAGAGGGGTGGGAGAGGGGTGAGAGAGGGATAGTGAAACGCTGTGGGTGAGAGAAGAAGCGGGAGGGGGGATGAGAGAGGAAGAGAGAAGCGGGGGGGGAGAGAAGCGGGGGGGGGGAGAGAAGCGGGGGGGGGGGGAGAGAAGCGGGGGGGGGGGGAGAGAAGCGGGGGGGGGAGAGAAGCGGGGGGGGGGAGAGAAGCTTCAAATATAGGTTGGACAGATATATGAGCGATAGGGGTTGGGTGTAAACAGAGCTGCCTAGTTTGGGTCAATAAGCTCGCTACAGTTTCCTCCATTCTTAGAGGATGTCTGTGTGGGCGTACTACAGGTTGGTGCTGAAAACAGTGTCAGTAATACCTCAAGTGTGCCAGTCAGGGGTATATCTGGCACCCTTGAATAAAAATAATAATAATAATAATAATAATAATGTCTAAGCTGATATGACTAACATTTTGGTACAATATTGGTTTCGTATTGAATGGAAGAAGGGCACAAGCCGCTAATTGGAGTCGCCCGAATTGATAATGTGAGTTTAAGGCGATAATACAAGCCACAGATTAATTATTATGTCTTAAACCTCACTGGGTGTAGCTCTATATTGTATCACGTTGGTATAGCTGAAGAAACATTTTAATTATTGTTTATTATATAGATCAGGTTTATAGAAACTAAAAAAATGCAAAATTAATACTGTTTTGACTATATAACTAATTTGTATTTCATATAATAGATTTATATTAAATTAAGCCAGTTCCTTTTACTTTCAGTGCGCCTTTATGCTCACTATACCGCCTCTCAGTAGCTAACACGTCTTTAGTTTCGGGGAAAATCTTGACGTACGAACTCTTGGGGAATCTATTTTTTCCCTAGTTACCCAGCCAGCCTTGGTCAGGTCACCATCATCCATCTTGGTCACGGTAGGGCTATCGAACACCTGATTAGCTCGATCATCCATCATCATGTTTGACGGATGATCTGTTACGATATAGACAACACGGAGTATCTTTCTGTCTTTCACGTTTCTCTCATTTGTCTCACAGACCCAAAATCTTCTCTCTCTTTATGAGCTCTCCCGCCGGGGCCTTTTATAGCTGCCTACTGAACCCAAATTGACTTTCCCTTGAGAGCTCGGACAGATGCTGCACTAGCGTTCTTGTCTGCGTTGTGTGACCTGACCGACCCCTTCTGCCATCCCTGAGTGACCCTTTATGACAGTGACTGGTCATTCTCCAAGGACCCGAGTGACACCGATTGACACTCTTAGTTGGCCCCTAAATTGATCTTTTTCGGCAACCGTGAGCGAGCTATCTATTAGGTCCTGATTGATCATCCCCGTAGTGCCTGATTGGCATTCCCAGGGCTGTCTCTCCCATCTCCATTATTGATTAGACGCTGAGCATCCTGGCTAAATAATCCTCTCCCTGTCACCCCTTCTCTTCCCCCCTCCCTCCATGACTATCGCCCCTTCTCCCCACCAGAATTACTCCTCCCAACCTCCTCCCCACCATCTCCAGGGCCTACTCCCCCCAACCTCCTCCCCACCATCTCCAGGGCCTACTCCCCTCCACTCCCAGTCAGGCTTCGTGCTTATTAGTGATGTAGGCAACGAGGCCGGCGGCAATCTGGGCCTACTGTTTGCTAGAATAACGAAGGACAGTGGCCAACAGAACCTGGCTATTACTACTAAATAAAAGAGAAGACTCCCCTTCCCTGACTTACTGTACTGTGTAGAGTTTGGCTCAGTTCAGTGGTTTATGCAGTTACTATTTGATTAGGATCAGTTTAATACTTATCCAAAAAAAATTACCCTTTTGTAGTTTAAACATCAATATCCCTTCATAAAAAAACAACAATAATAATTAACTAGTTTCACCTCGTGTTTAAGAGAATATTTCATTATAATAATTTCAGTGACCAAACTGAGTCGCTTGTGTGTAAACTCCATCCCTCTTACGCAATACCTCAATGCTAAAGTCTGGTTGCGTTCGGCTCATTGGTTGTGGTGTAAGCAAATCATTTAATTCACCCTGAGGAAAATACAAACACTCGGATCTATCTTCCCCCTCCTATCACCTGATCCTCTTTATTGACTATATAAGCTGTCGAGTCCGCGTCACGTTCCTTCAGGCGATGTCGACCTTAGTGCAGTGTGACGCAAGGACGGGAGTTGTTTGATACCTGGTGAACTATTCCTTAAACCGGTACTGACACTTCTCCCCGGTTGACAGCCCCGGTAATACGACGCCACCAACTAACACTGTGTCTCTGTCTAGGGTTAAGGCAAGTACCAGAATAGGCCTGTGCACTAGAGAGAGAGAGAGAGAGAGTATTACACCTCCCTCCATGACGTCTGCCAACGATAACACAGTAAGCTTGATTAGCACCATTGAGCGAGTGACGTCATGTGTTTATCGCCCCCCCCCCCCCCCACTTCCCCACACACACCTGAAAATTAACCTCATATTCTAGACGTCACGATAACACAACCAGGAGTTAAGGAAAGGTCAAGAATAACCAAGTTCAGTGTAATGGAAAAAAAATATATATATATTTTGTAGGGATAATTGATAGTTAGTGGTAGGCGCTGTGTACACAAGGGTAGTTTGGTCCAGATGATTGGTGGTAATTTAGGTATTATTACAAGTGATTATTGATATTACTATTATTAGTTTTTCTATTGTTATTACTATTGTTATCATTACTATAGTTATTAATATTATTTTGATTATTGTTATTATTACTATTGTTATTAGTATGATTATGATTATTGTTATTATTACTATTATTATTATTTTTACTATTAGTACTTTTATTATTTTGAAAGTAGATTATTTAACTAGTCCAAATTCTCTACAACTTTCAAAAAAATGTATAAACGAGGAATTAGGTAAAATTCTCCGGAGATGAAAAATAATTGTCCCCATATTATCTACCATTGTAAATAATTGTGTGGTCCAGCGTTTAGGAATTACTTAATTATAAAGAATTCATTTGCGTATATTTCCTGACGGTAAACATATTGTAGAGGTTTATTATATGTAAGTGTAGGTTAGGATATGATGTAGGGGAGAGAGAGAGAGAGAGAGAGAGTGAGAGAGAGAGAGAGAGAGAGAGAGAGAGAGAGAGAGAGAGAGAGAGAGAGAGAGAGAGAGTGTAAGGGGTTCAAGTTATTCCGTGTTATAAATTTGCTTCCATCAACCTCTCTCTCTCTCTCTCTCTCTCTCTCTCCGATAATAGTAAAGAAGTCAGGAAATGTTTTCTCTTTCTGAAAATAGTATGAATGTGCAAGCAAACACTCACGCACGCGCACACACAAGTAAAAAAACTAACACACACACACACACACACACACACACACACAATTTATACAAAAATACTCGTGTGTATGTATAACTGCCATACAAAAGTTGATGAAAATGCCCGACTTCCCGGATACGAGTGGAATTTACAAGAACAGTTTCCTTTCCCTAATTTGCATACAATTTGCATCCCATTATTGTGTTTCTGGGAGACACAACAGACGGGCTCAAATTTGTTCAGCGCCGTTCCTTTTATTTATGATTCACTGGTTGGCAGAAGGGACCAATTTAAGTCTTGCTTCAGTTTTTTTTTAGTTGTGTGTTTGTGTGTGGGGGTGTTTGCGTGTGGGGGAATTGCGTGTGGGGGTGTTTGCGTGTGGGGGTGTTTGCGTGTGGGGGTGTTTGTGTGTGGGGGTGTTTGTGTGTGGGGGTGTTTGCGTGTGGGGGTGTTTGTGTGTGGGGGTGTTTGTGTGTGGGGGTGTTTGCGTGTGGGGGTGTTTGCGTGTGGGGGTGTTTGCGTGTGGGGGTGTTTGCGTGTGGGGGTGTTTGCGTGTGGAGGTGTTTGTGTGTGGGGGTGTTTGTGTGTGGGGGTGTTTGTGTGTGGGGGTGTTTGTGTGTGGGGGTGTTTGTGTGTGGGGGTGTTTGTGTGTGGGGGTGTTTGTGTGTGGGGGTGTTTGTGTGTGGGGGTGTTTGTGTGTGGGGGTGTTTGTGTGTGGGGGTGTATGTTTGTGGGGTGTTTGTGTGTGGGGTGTTTGTGTGTGGGGGTGTATGTTTGTGGGGTGTTTGTGTGTGGGGGTGTATGTTTGTGGGGTGTTTGTGTGTGGGGGTGTATGTTTGTGGGGTGTTTGTGTATGGTGGTGTTTGTGTGTGGGGGTGTATGTTTGTGGGGTGTTTGTGTGTGTGTGTGTATTAATAATAAACAGACGAACTTTGGGTGACAGCGATCGGGCCTAACGAGAGTGCGAATATTTTTTTTTTCTTACCATTATTATTACTATTCCTTCTTTATAACAGCGTCGGGATATAAACTTATTATATATGTATACTATCAACGGTGAGAATAAAATACGGTACAGGAACGACAGGAAGGTATTAAATACTTAATTTTTTTTTATAAGAAATTATTAAAAACTAAGCTGAGGAATGAAACGTCAGTGACTCTATAAGAACAAATTATTAAAAACTAAGCTGAGGAATGAAACACCAGTGACTCTATGAGAGCAAATTATTAAAAACTAAGCTGAGGAATGAAACACCAGTGACTCTATGAGAGCAAATTACTAGACGTTTTAAGCTGAGGAATGAAGCATAAGATGAGTAAAGGAAGTGCCAAGAGTTGGGCTAATCTTCCTTCTTCATTCGCATAAGAAACAAGATTTATGAAGAAGAAAAAATAATTTCTCTGTTTAAAGATATCTCGAAAAATGTTCAGACTTGTGAAAGTCAAAGGCTATATGAGTGGTATTTCATGGAGCTCTCGTCCTCGTACTAGTAGCTCAAGGAGTACCTCAAAGAGTAGTTCAAGGGTTACCTCAAGGAGTAATTCAAGGACTGACGCAAATACTCGATGTTTTAAATGAATTTCAAGATGTTCATAAAACTGATCCACCGAAAAATTAATAGATTGAGAAGCGTCAAATGAGAATCTTTTATTTTTATTTTATTTTTTTTCTTCGTCGACTTCCGGAATTCCACGAGTTAAAAATTTCTTATTCCTCGTTAATATAGGAACAAGTTGAGTCATACTTAATAAAAAAAAAATTGAGGCATTTACAATCTCCATGCCCCTAAAAAAACAAAAAACAAAAAAATACAAAACAAAAAAAATATCAAGACACGTGCAAGGTAAAGAAAAAAATTAAGCGTTTTATTAGATTTTGTTTTTCATCTTTTTTTTTCCCAAGGAGCAGCTCTGATGGGGCGGTTTTAATCCTTGAACTTAAAATGAGTTTTCGGGGTCATTCACAAAGTTGGTATCTAGAAAAATGATGGGATATATGAACGTCAGAGGAGAGAGGAATGGTTCTTCATCGATTTCCTCTTGTGGTGGTTTGGTTTAGGCGGTGATAAAAGAGGAGGGAGGAAAGAAAGGAGGAGGGAGGAGGACAGTGGTAGTGAGAGGTACAGCTGACGGTGCTATTGGCGTTACTCATCCATGATAATCTCTCTCTCCCCTTCTTTCTTTCCTTCCTTTCTTTCTTTCTTCCTTTCCTCCCTCCTTCCTTCCTTCCCTCCTTCCTTCCTTCCTTCCTTCTCTCCTTCTTACCCTCCTTCCTTTCTTTCTTCCTTTCCTCCCTCCCTCCTTTCCTCCCTCCCTCCTTCCTTCCTTCCCTCCCTCCTTCCTTCCCTCCCTCCTTCCTTCCTTCCTTCCCTCCTTCATACCCTCCTCCTTCCATCCCTCCCACCAGGTATACGCCATTTATATAATCACTGTACTTAATCATATTCTTCTCTTTACAGGTGAGTGAATGGGGAAAGAAGGACCAACAAGAGAGAAGAGAAACACGAGAAAACTTTAACCATTGATGTTCCTCTCTCTTCCTCCTCCTCCATCAATCACTCCCTCTCTCTCTCTCCATCACTCTCCTCCCTCAATCACTCCCTCTCTCTCTCTCTCTCTCTCCCTTATCTCCTCTTCCTACATTGAGAACCTGACCCTGAAGAGAGATAATCTGAAATCAATGACAGGAGAGACAGAGTTCAGGATTAAATAACGAATGTGATGTCAGAGAGAGACGTCTGTACAGGTAAGAATGAATGAGTGTGTGTGTTAATGGACAGGTGTGTCTCTGTTAGATATTTTGATGAACTCTTATATATTTTGTTTAATTATTTTATGACAACAACAATAATAACAATAACATTAAAATAATAACAACATCAATAATAATAATAATAACAAAAATAATAACAATAATAATAACAACAATAATAAACAATAAAATAAATAATAATAATAAATAATAACAATAATAATGGTAATAACAATAAACAAAAACAACAATAACAATCAAAACTACAGATCTACATACAATCGAATATTAACAAAAGAATACAATACTCCCCCATGGTCACCTCCCCCCCCCCCCCAACCTGTTATGCACACAGCAGCAGCCTTGTCTTAACGATGATAGCTGAGGTCGTTCATTCCTAGCACCAATTATCCAGTGTCCAATTAACGAAGATTTTATCCCGAAGTTTTGTATTTTTTTTACGTCTGCATCAGGAAGAACTCTCGTTAATGGGCGGATTACTGGATTATGAAAGGGATTTATTTTAGGTGGATTTCTATTCTGGACAAAGAAAGAAGGAAGTGGATATGAGTTGGATTTTCTGAGGGATTATTTCAGTATTGGTGGAGGGATTTGTGTTTGGATATTTGGATGATGATGTGGTAGGATTTATGGGTGATGTGTTGCATTGGATTTATGGATTTATGGTAGGGTGAATTCATAAGCGATAATGCTGGTTTGAATAATTGATAATGCTAGGATTTATCACTGATGAGAGAATTTGATTAAAAATATAGGATTTATGAAAGGATATTTTGGATAAATAGGGATTTGTGAATGACATAAGGATTATCGAATATATCAGGATTATGTATATCATCAGGATTTCTTTACCAGATTAGGATTTCAGGATATCACAGGATTACCAGATTTAGGGGAGATTTGGATATTTAAACCAGACAAAGATATAAGTATTATGTTGTCAAAATGTGATTAAAACCTATATACCTCTAATTAAATCTTACGTTAATATATATGACAATATATTAACTGAATAAATCATGAATAAAAAAACAAGCACTAATGATGTTTTTTTTTCTGTTAAAACATAATAGAAACAAGATAACAAGCTAGGTGTTTTTTTCTGTCAAACACAAAATATATAAACTTTTTCTTCCTACCAAACGTAAAAGAAAAAAATTAACACGAAAATTACCAACTTTTTTTTTCTATCTTGCATTAATAACGAAAACTAAAATATGTTTGTTTTTCTCTACCAAATACATAAAAAATATAAACACATCAGATAAACAAACACTCCTCCTGGTAGCTAAGAATATATTAGTCAGAAACATATTGGAGCAGAAACCAATATATCGTAGTTTATTAAAAAATTTCCTCTGATTTGTAACTAACGGACTACACTTGAAGCTGGAGTCGTGAAGTATATCGGAGTTAACACCCGATATTCTTCCTCTCTATTTCACAGCATTTAACACGATGAATGTATATAGATATGTATAAATGTGTATAGTATAAAAACACATTATTGTTGGAGTTTGTGTTCGTGTAATGTGTTATATTATTTCAGGTATATTTTTTCGATATATGAGAATAGAAAATTGTGTATTCCTTGGTTTTCTTTTTTTCTTCTCTGTTTTCTCTCTAATGTATCTTTTTACCCATATTTACGTCCTCTCTCTCTCTCTCTCTCTCTCTCTAACCAGATTCCACAAACGGCCAACCTCGTTTCCTTCCTCTACCCTCCTCTCTCACACTCCCTCCCCAGTATGGAAGTCAGTCTCTCTCTCTCTCTCTCTCTCTCTCTCTCTCTCTCTCTCTCTCTCTACCCAATAAGCCGTTTCATGCATTTCAAATAGGCTGGTCCATGCACAGGCTCATCTCCCGGCCTGGTTGGTCTGCTTCCCCGTCTCCGAAGTCACAGAGCTTATTGCCTTAGCTGGAAATGCGTTTATAAGATTCGCAGTTTCTTGCCAACTCGCAGGAACTTTACCCCCGGCCCACCCTACCCTCCCTCACCCTACACCCTCCCCACCCTTCTCTCTCACAACCCAACACCCATCCTACACCCACTCTGCCCTACCCCCCCCCCCCCACCGTTATATGCACGTTGCAAATGTTGTAATATTAGAGAGCCTCTGTAGTGTATCGAGATGTGAGTTATTATTATTATTATTGTTATTGACCATGAGGTGTTTTTATCAAGTATCTGTGTGTAATAACGTTTGTCTTTGTTTTATGCAAGTTACACACCTGATATGTATGAATTACTTATGAATTATATGGATAGGTACTTGATTTCTGTTTCTAGGGTGGGATTAAAGCTGTTCTCAAATCCGTCAATATATATGGCTGATGCGTACTAGTTGTTGATGTTGCAACATTAAACACCGACGAAAATGTATTGATAAATGGTCTATGATCAATATTTAAACTTAAGAATATATTTTATTAATTAGTCACATTTTTATCGATGTATTTCGGAATACTGTTATGCTTATCATCATTATTTGAAAAAAAAATTACTTTGATGCAATAATAAAATTTGTTCATATAAAACTCTATCCTTTTATTAATGCCCGTGTTATTTATCAACAAAAAATATTTAATGTATAAATAAATCACGCAAAAGTTAATTATCAACAGCATGTTATAACAAATTTTCTTGCATAGGGTTTTAATGAATACTTTGAAATATACAACAATAAATTAAATTCAAATGGACTATCAGTAGCTCGACAAATATTGATTGTATAAAATAATCTTTATGAAAAAAAAGCACGTGACCTTTTTATAAACTTTGAGCGACAAGATCATAAAAAAAAAATCCATAAAATTTTCGGTTTAGTGAAAATGAATGAGCAGCCAACTAGGAATTACTTAAGGCGGGGACCATCAATTTCAGGGAGCGGGGCTGTGCGTGACCGGACGCTGGAGCCAGAGTCGCTCAAGTAGCCTGGAAAGAGCTACGCGTCCCAGGCTCAGTCGGGAGGATTATTTGTCCCGGAAGGAGTTATGTGCTTCAGGGTCACTCACTCAGATTATATGCCTCGGCCGGGTCACGTGTTGTGGGTCCGACCGTGAGGAGGATTTGTTCATAAGAGAGGACGTGTTCATGAGGAGGACTTGTTCATAGGGAGGACTTGTTCATGAGGAGGACGTGTTCATAAGGAGGACTTGTTCATGAGGAGGACTTGTTCATAAGAGGGGACGTGTTCATGAGGAGGACTTGTTCATAAGGAGGACTTGTTCATGAGGAGGACTTGTTCATAAGGAGGACTTGTTCATAAGGAGGACTTGTTCATAAGGAGGGCGTGTTCATAAGGAGGACTTGTTCATAAGGAGGACTTGTTCATGAGGAGGACTTGTTCATGAGGAGGACTTGTTCATGAGGAGGACTTGTTCATAAGGAGGACTTGTTCATAAGGAGGACTTGTTCTTGGAGGACTTGTTCTTGAGGAGGACTTGTTCTTGAGGAGGACGTGTTCATAAGGAGGACTTGTTCATAAGGAGGACGTGTTCATAAGGAGGACTTGTTCATAAGGAGGACTTGTTCATGAGGAGGACTTGTTCATGAGGAGGACTTGTTCATAAGGAGGACTTGTTCATAAGGAGGACTTGTTCTTGGAGGACTTGTTCTTGAGGAGGACGTGTTCATAAGGAGGACTTGTTCATAAGGAGGACTTGTTCATAAGGAGGACGTGTTCATAAGGAGGACTTGTTCATAAGGAGGACTTGTTCATAAGGAGGACGTGTTCATAAGGAGGACTTGTTCATAAGGAGGACTTGTTCATAAGAGAGGACGTGTTCATAAGAGAGGACGTGTTCATAAGGAGGACTTGTTCATAAGGAGGACTTGTTCATGAGGAGGACTTGTTCATGAGGAGGACTTGTTCATAAGGAGGACTTGTTCATGACGAGTACTTGTTCATGACGAGTACTTGTTCATGAGGAGGACTTGTTCATGAGGAGGACTTGTTCATAAGGAAGACTTGTTCATGAGGAGTACTTGTTCATAAGAATTACTTGTTTCTGTGTACACCAGGGATAATTCTTTTCCAATGTACACTAGATGGAGTACTCATGATTGTACGAATTACAAGTATCGTGACTGGATGGAACGACCATAGACAGCGTTATCCTAGAAGGCATTTTGTTTTCCAGATTCATGACCGAAGGAGTTTGTGTTCCAGGCAAAACATATCGAGTAGATTTTGTTTTTCTAGGAAGATTATTGACTTCCTGGAACAGAATGACTTTTATCTGTCCCTACAAGACTTAGGTGGTCGCTATTCATACTTAGATCCGAGTATTATTTAAACTTGACTGAGAGACTTTTTTTTCTTTAGATGTTAACCCACCACCCATCTACTCAATCACTCACCCAACCACCCTGCCATCCACCTAACCACCTATCCATCCACCCACTCAATCACCCACCCAACCACTTAGCGATCCACCCAGCCATCCAACCACCTAGCGAACCACCCAGCCATCCAACCATCCACCGAGACCCTGAGAGGCGTTGTTGAACTTCCGTCAGGATCTTCAATCAAGAGTGGAGAAGCCATTAGTAACGTTTTCATCTGTCGCTCTCCGAGGGCGCCCCCGGGTACACACACACACACACACACACATACATCCTAGTACACACTCACTCGCAAACACATACTCGCGCACTCTCTCTTGCACACACTCTCTCGCACACTCTGGCACACACTTTTCACTCGCTCTCTGTATATACAAACGTCTATCTATATTTTTTATCCATTTTTATTCATCTAAAGTGAGAGGTAAAACAATAAATAAAATAATAAAGTAATAGATATAAAAATTACCAAAATCAATGGGAAAAAAATCACGGTATCTTATCAAAACAAACCAGAAAAAATAAAAAAAAACACAAACATAAATCATGGGAAGAAAAGAAAAAACGCTTCATTAGAAAATACACAAAATTACAAAATTATAAAACTGAAACAATAATTACAAAACACATTCAAACTAACGCCCGTAGCATTGTATCTGACTTTCGTAAAAAAAATAAATGTCTATGTTCTTCTTTTCGTAGAGAATTGGCCTTAGGAGTGGAGGCCTCATCTTTCTCAGGAGGTCACATGCCTCTCTGCCAATCTTCTGACGTCAAGAACCACCTGACCCTCAGTTTTCCGCAGGTGAAATTCAGTATTTCATCTGGCGAGGCAGTGAGATTGTCTGTCCAGCGGCGTCTGAGTCTAACTGGAGTATGAACAATTTTATTTACTAGTGTGAGGTCTCCTGGCTGTGAAGACTCCTGGCTGTGAAGTCTCCTGGCTGTGAAGTCTCCTGGCTGTGAGGTCTCCTGGCTGTGAGGTCTCCTGGCTGTGTACTAGTGTGAGGTGTAATGGCTGTGAGGTCCCCTGGCTGTTATTTTTCCTTGTTGTGAGGTGTCCTGGTTGTGTTCAGATATAAAGGAAATTTCTCTTTTATTATCTAAATACACAATAGGAACAAGATGTGTTACAGTGAATCTTACCGTATAAAAAAAATCTACTCGGGATCACTGGAGGTAAACAAATTTCACGCAGTAACCCCGCGAGCAAAGATCCATTTTACGCAATACCGCCACGAGGGGGAAATATATTTACGCAGAAACGCCAAAGAAAAAAAAATTATATATATATATTTACTTTTTTGCAGAAGAAGTTTAGAACAAATGTCTTTCAAGTTGAAGTACCTTAGTAAAATACCTTCAGCGGAGAATAACATTGATAAGGATCAAATAAATGTAGATAAGCTTTGTAAATATGCTCTACCTAATAAATTTTTAAGCATTTTCTTGAGAAATGTCCAGGAAAAATATACATCTTTACACAAAGATAATAACAAATATTTTTTTAGCTAAACCACCAGAAAATTAGTATACTTTACATAAACACAACTTCGAAAAATAAATGTTACGAAGTAGTTTTATGAAATGAAAAAAAAATATATCTTCTCATTGAATTTTTAGTGAGATAAAATTACTGATAGAAACTTCCCTTGTTCCAAAACAGCATCAGATGAACTTAATAACCGAGATTTATTGGCAATTTTCTGGACTTTGATGATCAAAATAATTATCATGAAATACAAAAATAGATAATTAAGAAGGATGAAATAAGCATGCATCATAAACACAAGAACATTAAAGATGTCAACATTCCTAATCTCACCTCACCACATCCAACCCAACCCACCCAACCCAACCCATCCAACCCAACCCACCCAACCAAACCCACGCAACCCAACCCAACCCAACCCAACCCACCCAACCCAACCCAACCCAACCCAACCCAACCCACCCAACCCAACCCACCCAACCTAAGCTATATATAATAAGCCAGATCTCTCGACTGACATTGACACTAAAGGGACGCCAAGCCAAGAGTTCATACGTTTGTTAATTAAGCAGTAGCACCTTGTTTTCCCCGGGTACACCAGTCAGCTCTTAGTGAAGGCTATTTCTGTCGCTGTTTCCTTAACAAACTAACTAATCCAGAATACTAATATGCTTTCTTACCTCTCTCTCTCAGTCTATATATCTCTTTTTCCTTAACACAAAGTCAGACAGAATGCTAATGTACTCTCTCTTCTCTCTTTCTCTCCTCTCTTTCTGTCTTTTTTCTCCTGTCTTCCTTTCTTTCCGTCTCTGTATATTTTTGCTTGTCTGTCTTATCTCAATCTCCCTCCTACCTCAGCCATCCTCCGTCCCCTCCTCCTCAAACCGCATTATCTTTCCTAGGACGAGCAACCTTCCCTTTGATCACCTACATGACCGTGTCCTGCGGTTACACACACACACACTTCCACACTCTCTAATTAAGGTGTATTTCCATTGTATTGTCTCTTACTTATATTTCAACTTAGAGGCGTATATGTGGGTTAAGCTTATGGGAAAGAAGCAGAGGAGGAAGAGGAGGAGGAGGAGCAGCAGGAGAAGGTGGAAGAGGAGGGGAGGAGGAGGAGGAGGAGGACGAGTAGGAAGAGGAAGAGTAGGAGGAGGAAGGGGAGGAGGAAGAGGAGGAGGAGGAAGAGGAGGAAGAGGAAGAGGAGGAAGAGGAGGAGGAGGAAGAGGAAGAGGAGGAGGAGAAGGAAGAGGAAGAAGAAGAGAAGGAAGAGGAAAATGAGGAGGAGGAAGAGAAGGAGGAGGAGGAAGAAGAAGAAGAAACGAAGGAGGAGAAATAGAAGGAGGAGGAGGAAGAAGAAGAAGACTAGAACTAGGAGGAGGTGGAGTAAGGGTAAGAAGAGAGTGACCGATGTATGGAGGGAGGAAGGAAGGAAGGAAGGGAGGGAGGGAGGAAGGGGGGAGGAAGGCAGGAAGGGGGAAGGAGGGAGAAAGAAGGAGGTGATAGAATTGTGTATCATCTCTCTCTCTCTCTCTCTCTCTCTCTCTCTACAACGCAACTCGTTTACGAAAAAAATTCCTGTTTTTACACAACCGATTTTTCCTGGTGCAATTTCTGCCTCCCTATTTTCGATATACCTTTTTCATCGGTAATCCAACAATATTTTCTCATACATGTTTTCCTCTTCAAGTTGAACTGAATAGAAGAAAATTTAGCATTACATTATGAGTGCTGATATACATACAAATGGTCGAGAGAGAGAGAGAGAGAGAGAGAGAGAGAGAGAGAGAGAGAGAGAGAGAGAGGGGCATTAGTCAGTGAGGGAAGTGTAGCCCTCCGTAATGCACAACGCCATAAACTCTACGGTCATCTCCCACCACATTTCACTTACTCTTGTCTTTAGTAATACAACTTCGCCTATACGATCTCTTATCTTTTAAGCTGATGTTATACAAGGGACTTCATCTCTACTATACATAAAGAAGAAAATCTTATATAAAGCTGACGGTCTTACCTGTATATAAAGCAATGAGGGAACTTAGTGAAATTTTAAGTGAGGGGACATAGTTGAAGGCACAAAATGAAATTGATGACATCTCGTGAGGGGGAATGAAGGGACAGGTGACCAACTATAAGAGTGAGATAACTTTCTCGTGATGAGGTCTACCTGGAGATATTAGTAAACGTTGCAGCATCAATAGTGGTAGTACAATAAGATTAGCACCTAGTGGTGAAAGTAATGATAGCTAACGATTGTAGCAACAACAGTAATAAGTGATAGCAATAATAGTGGTAACGGTAATGCAAGCAGTATTGGTAATTATAGTGATGATGATGGTGGTGATTGTGATAGTGGTATTAATAGGGACTGTGGTGGTGGTGATGATGATGGTACGATGGTGGGGTGGTAGTACCAAGAGTGAATGGGTTAGTAGTGGTGACATTAACAGAGGTAGTATTGGTAGTAGCAGTTGTAGTAGCAATAGTAGTTGTAGCGGTAGTAGAAGTAGCAGTAGTAGTAGTAGCAGTAGTAGTAGTAGGAGTAGCGATAGTAGTAGTAGCAGTAGTAGCGGCAGTAGTAGTAGTAGTGACGGAGATAAAGGTACTAACATTAACAGCTGTCTAGGTAGTGGTAATATCCCCGCTTCTCCGCCTCAAACTATTCCCTCGGACATGTGAGGTCACCCAACCATCACCACCAAATTACTACCCAGTGACTGCGCTCAACCAAGACCATACAGGGAGAGAGACACGAGGGGAGGGTGCATACAAGACTGGGGATGAAGGGAGAAGACGAGAGCAGATATAAAGGGAGGAGAAGTGGACGGCTACGCAGGAAGAAATTATATAATATATATATACAGTATATGAGGAGATGATTAAAACAAAGGGAAGGCATGAGAAGAACGTGAGTACAGGGAAAACGAGAGAACAAGCGCTACAAAACTCTACGGTTATCTGTCACCATGTTTCACTTACTCGGGTCCTTAGTAATACAAATACGCCTGTAGGATCTCTTTATCTTTCAAGCTGATGTTATATAAATTAGACTGACGTATATAAGGCAGTTCTTCTCTACTTTATATAAAGGAGGCAGTCTTATATAAAGCCGACGGACCTATATAAAGCAGTGAGGGGAAAATGATATACTTGAACTTATACTAAAATTTTTAGTGAGGGGACATAGTTGAAGTGTTCTCCCAATGTTCGAGGGCACAGGCCGAAATTGATGACCTATCGTGAGGGGGAATGAGGGGACAAGTGATCAGCTTTAAGATTGAGGGAACTGTCTCATGATGAGGTCGACCCGGAGATAGTGGTAATCGTAGTAGTAGTAATAGTGATAGTAGCAGCAGCAATATTTGTAATAACACTAGTGGTGAAAATAGTAGCATAGTATTGTAGTAGTAACAGTAATAAGTATATAATAAATGGTAGCAATAATGGTGGTATCGATAATGCAAGCAGTAATGGTAGTGATGATGATGATGGTGATGGTGGGGCAAGCGACAATGGAGATGTTTGTTGTTATTACCTATAGGAATTTAATAGTAGTGGTGGCATTAATAGAAGTAGTAGTAATAGCGGCAGTAGTAGTAGTAGTGACGGAGATAAAGGTACTAACATTAACAGCGGTCTAGGTAGTGGTAATATCCCCGCTTCTCCGCCTCAAACTATTCCCTCGGACATGTGAGGTCACCCAACCATCACCACCAAATTACTTCCCAGTGACTGCGCTCAACCAAGACCATACAGGGAGAGAGACACGAGGGGAGGGTGCATACAAGACTGGGGATGAAGGGAGAAGACGAGAGCGGATATAAAGGGAGGAGAAGTGGACGGCTACGCAGGAAGAAATTATATAATATATATATACAGTATATGAGGAGATAATTAAAACAAAGGCATGAGTACAGGGAAAACGAGAGAACAAGCGCAGACGTAGAGAAAGAGAAGGGGGAGAGGGAGAAAGAGAGAAGAGAGGTATAGAGAGGCATTAGTCAGTGTGGGAAGTTAGCCCACTGCACTGCACAACATCACGAAACTCTACGGACATCACCCACCACATTCCACTTACCCGTCTCTTTAGTAATACAAATACGCCTATACGAGCTCTTATATTTCAAGCTGATGTTATATAAGGGACTTCATCTCTACTGTATATTTAGAAGTCAATTTTATATAAAGCCGACGGTCTTATATAAAGCCGTGAGGGGAAAATCATACACTTGAACTTAGTGTAATTTTTAATGAGGGGATATAGTTGAGGGCACATCTCGCGAGGGGGAATGAGGGGCCAAGTGATCAACTTTAAGAGTGAGAGAACTTTATCATGATGAGGTTGACCTAGATAGAGGTGGGAGAGAGGGAGGCTGTACCGAGGAGAGAAACTTATGGTGAAGGGGACAGATTTATAATGAATGGGTCGATCTATAATGAACTATTCGAACATATAATGAAATGTTTCGAACAGTAACAGCACACATAAGAGTTAGGTGGATAAATATATAGTATGGCAGACACGGAAATAGAGTCATAAGGGGAGGGAAGGAGGAAGATGGGTCACGATAACAACCTCCTTTACAAAGATATAACCTAGAGTTTATAGCTCAGTACGGGAAGACAGAATGACAGAGATCGCCTTCTAGGGAGATACGGTCTCATTTTTTTCCCTCAAACATTTTTTTTGTTTTAACTTTTTTTTTTCCCTAGTTTGTTTTTGTTTCGTTAAAGCACCGAGTATTTTGGGGGGAGTCGGGAAAAGTGGTAGTTGTTTTAACCCATAACAAATTGAACCGTTTTTCCCCGTCAAAGAACCAGAATTGTTTTACTTTCTGCCTGAGATAAATTCCCTACCACCACACTTTATCCCCACCCCACCCTTCAGGGAAAAAAAAGGAGTTAGTTGAACACAGAGATTGTATCTAGTGTTAATCTTTACCAAGTGTTCGTGTTATTTAAAGAGTTTTTGATATGTTTTACGTAGTTTAACGAAGCTTTAAGTGGGCTAAATAGTACCTCAATGCTATTCTTGCTTAATTACGCTATAAATTTCTTTATAAATTAACCTCATATCTATTTTCAATGCAATAATCATTTTTTCACATATTCATATTTCTTGCATCTTATTTTATTTTTGTTCGTCAAAAAACTAGAACGAAAAATAGCCCGTATCGTATATATGGGATGCTTTCTATAGAATTCAACTAAATCTATATTGTATCGTCTGGTTTAGAGTTCCATCGAGGGTAAAATATCCAGTCTAGGAGAGATCAAGACGACCAGAGTGTAGTTAGCGGTTACTAATGAAGCATAAGATGGAAGACAGGTCAGGTCACAGCTGTCACATTAATATACAAAACCTGACACTAAAAAATAATCGGTTTCATTATGTTACAACTATTTTTTATATCTTTGATTATCACTTATGGGATAAATAAATTGTTTGTATACATTCACCTGGCTGTCCACCTGTCTATCTATCTATCTAATTATCTATCTATCTATCTATCCGTGTAAATATATATCTAGGTATATATTATAGTACTCATTTTTGTCCTATCATTAACTACTAAGGAACTATCCATAAAAGTTAATGTTACTTGAACCATAATATAAATTCACTCTTCCAGCACATCACAACCATCTCCAAATTATCAGACTCCAAATACTAATAACACACTGGAAAGAACCGTAATTAATTTTCGGTCTTCGCTATTAAAATAATATAAGTAATTGAATTAAATAGAATTCTCCTATATTTTTTTTTCTATAATTAAATAACTTTCGATAATTGAATGAATTTTAATGATCAAATTTATACAAGTAAATGATATATATATTTATTTTTCCATGGGTAAAATATCAGGGGAGTTGAACGTAATTAATCCGGTATTCTTTAGTGTGTGTGTATGGTCGGTCTGGCAGTCTTAACACAGCGTGGCACTGTATCTACCACTACTGTTATATATATTGAGGAGATCTACCATAAACTTGACTTGTGTGGGATAAAGTTTATGAATATATTGAAGTTTTCTGTGATTGTAATATATGTTCCTACGATCAAGCATACAGCAAAGCACACACATGCACACAAACTAACACATATACGTACACACACACACACACACACATGTAAATAAGTAAATAAATGAATAAATAACATTGCGCTCCACAAGCTTAATATAAATGACAGATCACCTGATGGTTCTCCTTCTACCTTATTTAACTTGAAAATTACCGAACATCTCGCTAAACTAACCTAACCTAACCCACCAGGCAACGTCATTGGTTAATCATCAGGTTAAAAAGACAGGAGGTGGCGAATCTTCTGGTGAGTCGAAATAAAAAAAATACTCGGGTCGAGAGAACTCAAACTTCCTAAGACATTTCCTCATCGCTAATAGTTCCAGGTCACGAATCACGGGATGTTTCAACCTTTACCGACCGATAAACTTCCTCAAATTTTTACCGGTAAAAAAAAAAGAACAGGTATATTTAGGTAATTAAAAAAAGACATGAGGCAGGTGGGTAGAATAATTAAGGCTCCAAAAATCTTACCCCTGGCCATTACCTGAGCTGTAAATAACACACACGTGCTTGAACCGTAAATAAGGAACACATGTTTAAGCCATTACTAAGATTAGCTCCGGGTTAGGGTAGGGTCAGGTCTGGGAGAGAGAAAAAAATAAACATGGGAAAATATGTATGATAATAAATTAATGAAATATGAAAGAATAATGAATAAATAATGGGAATTTTGGCCAGTTAGGATCTAAAGGCCCAGGGTAACATTAATATACTATGGCAGATGTGATGGAAGGGACGTACGAGAGAAATATATTGTTTAAGAGGAACACAGGTCAGGAAGCGATTCTAGATACAACACAAACTCTGGGTTATAACAACACGACTTTAACCACCACCTTCGAATTTTACCTGAGGAAGTTATATTTGGTGACTTTAAATACCACTTACGATTAAAAAAAAATATCCTTGAGAATCCGATATCTGGTCATCTCTCAAATGATCGTGAGGTTTGAGAAGAAATTCCCTCGTTAGTGTCTCGTTTATTCCCGAAAGGTCTTATGTTTACTGATAAGCTATGTCAGGTATTTCTTGGTTATATTTTAAGATACACCTGTTTGTGAAGTTTTCTCAACCATCTCTAAGACATTTCTCTCAAAAGTCGTAAGATTAGCGAGGTCTTCTCTTATGTATGTGGGGATATTTTTGTTTTCATTATATAATATGTCTTTTAGGTTCAATATATAACTTTAAAAAAATACGAGGTTAGTGGAGTGGTTTTCAAAGCCTCTAAGTCGTCTCTCACAAGGGCTGAAATTAACGAAATTCTCTCAAAATCTTTAGACCAGATCTCCAAAAAATATGAAGGCTTATATTTCCAAAGACATATCAAAAAAATTACTCAGTTCTCTGAAGTCTCTTAAGTTAAAATCTCTTCACTATCAATTACAAATGACAAGCGTAATGAAGTTCCCTTAATATCACCAAATCGTTTCTTCCAAATGACGAGAGTAACCAAGTTCTCTCAATATCTCACAGTCAGTTCTCTCTAAAACAAAAATCGCCAAGCTTGAGAAGTTCCCTGGCTATTGTTTGGGTCTTAAGGAAGTGGATATTGCATCGCCGCCTCGACACGTCTCGAGTACAGGGGAGAAAAAAAAGCTGTTTTATGGAAGCTCTGAAAGGAGGAGAAAGAGTAACCTTTTATCTCGTGCGGTTTTCTTTCGGTTTCTCTTACGGTTTTGTTGTGAGATTTCCTGTTGGTTTATTGGTGTTTTTTTTTTTTCTGGTACATTTCTTGCAGTTTTTCCTGCTATTTCTCCTGTCGTTTTTCTTGCGGTTATCATGCGTATTCTTTTCCTGATGTCTATTTATTACTCATTGGGTCTTTGTGTATATATATTTCTTTCCGCCTTGTTTCGTGTTTGTCTGTACTGTATCTCTGGAATTGTTACCATCATCATTGAGAGTGTGTTATTGTCTGAGTATGTGTCTGTCTGTAACCATTTTTTTTGCTTCCTCTCACCCTCTCATCTTCCAGCCCCTCACTCTCCCTGCCACCCCCTTTCCGTTCCCCTCTCACCCTTTTACCCTTCCCCCTATAATCCCTCCCATCTTCCATGATACCCTCCCTTTCTCTCACCCTCCCACCTTCTACTCTTTCACCCTCCCATCCAGCCTCCCTCCTTCCCATTCTCTCACCCACCCTCCCATTTTCTCCTACCATCCTTCACACCCCCCCCCCCTACCCTCTTTCCCCTCGTCTTTGTCTCTCTCTTCCTTCTTCTCTCTCTCTCCCATTCACCATAATCACTCCATAATCTTTCAATCCTCTTCACCCTCTCTCTCTCTCTCTCCACCCTTCCTCTTCCCATGCTTCAACAAAACCCAGTTGGCGTCAAATCCTTCTGACCCTTCCCTTCTGTATCCTGGAATCCTAAGTTATCCTACCCTTGGAATTACTACTGGTTATGCTAGGTTAGGTTAGCTTAGGTTAGGTTAGAGTAGATCGGATCGGGTCGGGTCGGGTCGGATCGGATCGGGTCGGGTCGGGTCGGGTTAGCAAGGAAAGGTAACAGTCCAATAGATTATAATACAAGTTTGTCCATTAGGTAAGAGGATTGTGTGTCGTGTCCACAGATGCATTCTTCTGTTCAGGTGAAATGTAAGAGACGTATTTGGCCTGCTAAGGTCTCTCTCTCTCTCTCTCTCTCTCTCTCCCCAAACACAGTCCCTCTGATCAAGTAGATACATAATTATTATTATTTTTTGTCCTTGCTACTTGTAATTATAAAAAAACAAAACAATTCCTATAATTAATGAAACCTCTCGATTCTTTTCTACCCACGCTTATATTATACACGCCAGTCTCTCATCCAACACTCGCTACACCTCACCTCACCTAACCTAACCTAACCTAACCTAACTGTACAACAAGAGTGACACAATTATCAAAAAGAAATAGAAGATTTGCATTATTACTTGGATATGTTTATTGAGATTGTGTTAATGTTTATTGAAGGAATATTTATTTTGAGAATAACAGATAGTTGACATTATGTTTAGTGGATTATATATCTATTTCGGTAAGTTAAATGTGATTTATTTATATATTAAGGAGATATATAAACAGTGTTAATGTTCTTTCATTCTTATGGGTTATATTCACCACAAGTTGTTATCAGAAGCATTGAGGTAAGAGGCTCAGAGGCGCACCGAAACATTATTTATGACAGCAAAAACACACATCTTGACTGTGAGCTGAACGAAAATCATACATAATTTCACGGTCTACACAAACACTATCATCCATGCTATCTTTAATTCAGCATTCGTGTTTAACTAAAGTTGTTATCTAACTCAGAGAGACAGGGTAAGTGCCGTGTGGGTAAAATATTCAGTGGGGTGAGTTAGCGTGTAAGCGTATCAGTTAATACACGTGTTTACTGAGGAAAAACCGCGGAATTGGTGGTGGTGGTGACGTGTGGGTGTCTGTGTGAGAGAGAGGCGCCATGGGGTGAGGTGTCAGTCCTGTCAGTCCTGTCAGTCCTCTTGTGTGTGTGTGTGTGTGTGTGTATGTGTGTGTGTGTGTGCGGAAATCTGTTGACAGTTGTCCACCAGTCCGACAAAGTAAGTCTCTCGTGACTGCCAGAACCACTGACCAACCTTTTATAGTGACGACTGGCGGAGGAACACTTTATCCTCTCGTCACGGACCGTGTTGACTGCTTGGGGGAGTCTTGCGAATTACTCACCAACCTTTTCCTTTTCTCTCTGGCCAAAGGATTTCTCAGAGGTCACGAATATTGCTGATGTCGTTGTTCGTGTTTCTAATTCTGCCGTTGTTTGTGTTGCTGTTTTTGCCGTCGCTCGTGTTGCAGTTTTTGCCGTCGCTCGTGTTGCAGTTTTTCCCGTTCGTTGTGTTGCTGTTTTTGCCGTTGTTTGTGTTGCTGTTTTTGCCGTTCTTTGTGTTGCTGTTTTTGCCGTTGTTCGTGTTGCTGTTTTTGCCGTTGTTCGTGTTGCTGTTTCTGCCGTTGTTCGTGTTGCTGTTTCTGCCGTTGTTCGTGTTGCTGTTTTTGCCGTTGTTTGTGATACTGTTTGTAAGAGATTTTAGGGAAATTTTGAAGAGGTTTTGGGGAAATTTGGGAGAGACTCTGGGGAGATTTGGGAGAAGATTTTGGAAAGATTCTGGGAAGTTTTGGGAGAAGATTTTGGAAAGATTTTGGGGAAGTTTTGGGAGAGATTATGAAAAGGTTTTGGGGAGATTTTGAAGAGATTTGGGAGAAACTTGTAGGGAATTCTAGGGAGATTATGGTTCGTGGGTTTTAGCTTACGAGTTGTGTGTCGTTTTATGGGTTATATTGACCAAGTTCTCGTTAATACTAAAGAAAATATGTCTTTTTCCTCTTATGTGTTTTCTCTGATTAGTTATGTTTTATGTGATTGGTTTTGGTTTGTCCGATTGGTTTAGGGATTAAATTTTACAGTGGGAAATATATAAGAAAATGAGTTGTGTTGTTGGTATTTTTGGGTGTTTTTTCCTTGGTTTATTAAGAGTCGTTTTTGGTTTCCCTTTGTTGTCTTATGTGTGTGTGTGTGTGTGTGTGTGTGTGTGTGTGTGTGTGTGTGTGTGGGTGTGTGTGTGGGTGTGTGTGTGTGTGTGTGTGTGTGTGTGTGTGTTTGTGTGTGTTTTGTATTTTCTTGCTACAGATTTTTTGTTTCGAAATTCTCACATAACCTGATAACTGTGCAGCAAGGTTTTATTTAAACAACCTGTGTGATCTAGTGGGAGGGAAGGAGGGAGGGAGGGGAGATGTGGGAAAGAAGGGGGAGAGAAAGAAAAAAGGAAAGGAGAGAGAATCTGCAGAGAAAAAATGAAAAGAGTAAGAAAAGGTCAGAGAGAGAGAGAAAGAGAGACCAAAGACTAACACGTATAGAACCAGTCTCACGTATAAAGGTCACCTCCACATAATTTTTTTCCAACATTAATGAGCGTCCAGTTTATAATTGGATTAAAAACTCGAATTTTTTTTTTCTATTCTAGTTTGAGAGTAAAGCCTGTTTATTAAAGTGAGTGGAGTAATAATAATAATAATAATAATAATAATAATAATAATAATAATAAAACCAAATAGCAATAACAACGATAACAAATAAAATCATCAACCAATAACAACAACAAAATCACCAACAAAAACAACAATAACAACAACCATTCCGATAACACCACGAATAATGACATCGTACAGGGAGCCATTACACCAACACATTATTGATCTTTACTACCACCACTACAATGGCTTCAATCTGGGCAGCTTGTGGGAGGCAAGTAGTGACACCCCCCTCCTCCTCCGTGACATTGAGGCAACTTGGAGGTGGTTAATGGGGGGTTAAGAGGATGAAGGGGAGGTGGTTGAAGGGGGGAAGAGGAGGAAGAGGGGAAGAGGAGGAAGAGGGGAGGAGGCGATCGACCCAACTAACCTGCCTCCTCATGAACACTTGTTGGGGTGGGGGAGGGGTGGGGGAGGGGTGGTGGGGGTGGAGGAGGGGTAATAGCTCAGACGACTTCCATGTATGAGGTGGTGGGAGGTAGAGGTGGGAGGAAGAGAAGGTGATAGGAGGGGGGTAGGAAAAGGGGGGGAGGAGGAGGAGGATTAGAGGAGGGAGGAGGAGGAGGAGGAGGAGGAGGAGGAGGAGGAGGAGGAGGTAGGGGGGATAGGAGGTTGAGGAGGAGTGGGAGGAGGAGGAAGAAAAGGAGGAGGAGGACAAAGAAGAGGAGGAGAAGGAGGAGCAGGAGATTCTTCTGGAAAGTAAGGAATGAAGGAATGGAATTTGAATTTTGCCACGGACAGCAGCTAGTTTATTGTGCACCCCATACTCTTCCTGTGAGCGGTAGCGCAAAAAGGATTACAGAGTAGAGGTCACAAAGAGTGTTTATCAGACCCCAGTGGTAAGAATATCATGGCATTGAATGTTACAGAGTATTTCTAGTACATTGTTTAGGTTAGGTTAGGTTAGGTTAGGTTAGGTTTGGTTTGGTTAGGTTAGGTTTGGTTTGGTTAGGTTAGGTTAGGTTAGGTTTGGTTAGGGTAGGGTAGGTTAGGGTAGGGTAGGTTAGGGTAGGGTAGGTTAGGTTAGGTTAGATTAGATTAGGTTAGGTTAGGGTAGGGTAGGTTTGGTTAGGTTAGGTTCCTAGGATACTAGATGAGAAGTATGGATACGGATGGAGAATAGAAGATAGGAAGGGGGTCGATGAAAGGAGGAGGAGAAAGTGCTGGAGGGTAAGGGATGGAGAAGAGAAGTAGGGAGGTTGAGGAAGAAAGGAAGGAAGTAGAAGAGGAGGAGATAAAGGAGAGAAAGGGGAAGACAGAGCAACAGAAAAGAAGGTGTCACAGGTGAGGTGATTAATATACCTCCAGGTAGCCCCAGGTAATTTGCTGCTATAATACTCTTGTGAGTTTTTCATCTAATTACATTTTGGTTAAACCTTTTTTATTAAATATTTATTATTGTATTATTAAAAGAATAGTGAGGGTGAAGGTGGTGGTGAGTGAGGAATGAGTGGTGAGTGGTGAGTGAGGGGTGAGTGGTGAGTGAGGAGTGAGTGAGGAATGAGTGGTGAGGAGTGAGTGAGGAGTGAGTGAGTGAGTGGTGAGGAGTGAGTAAGGAGTGAGTGAGTGAGGAGTGAGTGAGTGAGGAGTGGTGAGTCAGGAGTGAGTGGTGAGTCAGGAGGAGGGGAAGGAGGACGAGAAAGAGGAAGAGGTGGAGGAGGAGGAGAAGGGGGACGAGGAGAAGGAGGAGAAGAAGGAGGAGGAGAAGGGGGACGAGGAGAAGAAGGAGGAGGAGAAGGGGGACGAGGAGAAGAAGGAGGAGGAGAAGGAGGAGGAGGTGGAGGAGGAGGACGGGGAGGAGGAGGAAGACGGGGAGGAGGAGGAGGACGGGGAGGAGGAGGAGGAGGAGGAGGAGGAGAAGGGGGAGGAGAAGGGGGAGGAGAAGGGGGGGAGGAGAAGGGGGAGGAGAAGGGGGGAGGAGAAGGGGGAGGAGAAGGGGGGAGGAGAAGGGGGAGGAGAAGGGGGAGGAGAAGGGGGAGGAGGGGGAGGAGGAGGAGGAGGAGGAGGAGGAGGAGGAAGAAGAGGGGGAGGAGGAGGTGCGGAAGGAAGGTGTGGGCTCCATTACCCTCCTCCATTATGCCCTGAAACACCGTAAAAGGTGGTGGAGAGCCTCGTGGGACGACCTCTACCTCTGTGGCCTCCCTCTGTGGCCTCCCTCACGCTCCCTCCCTCACACCCCTACCCTCACACCCCCACCCTCACACTACCCTCCCTCACCATAAGGTAAACTCACCCCTAATCCTCACTACACAACTCCCATCATGACTCTAGACTTACACCTTCAAAAAACAACACCGACACAAAACATTCACTTTCGTCTCCGTTGACAAGAGCTCACCATATTTTTTACTTCAGCTTTTACACTTGTTTTCCCGGGTTGTCCAGAACAGCTTACAAAGGCTTTATGGTTATTCAAAAACAAGACACATACACACCCATGCACACACACAAACACACACACACACAAACACACACCGAAAACCTTTTAGTGTACGTATATGTATAAATACCATGCTGTTTTATTCACAATGTTTGGCTCGTATGAAACAATTTTGGAATGATTGTGATACGTTGAAAATAGTGATAATAAGGATAACGATAACAAAATAACAATAACCAAAATACTAATTCTAATAAAAATAAAAATAAAACAAGAAGAATAATAATAAGACGACGAGAAATGTTTCTTCTCTCGGGGGCGGCGAACCAAATAAAATTGTGTTAGTGCTTTTATTCTTAAGGAAATGCCAAGAAGAAAGTGTTTATTGTTTGAGAATGGATAAGTGGTGCTGTGAGGGGGGGGTGAGGGAGTGGGTGAGGGGGGTGAGGGGGTGAGGGGGGTGAGTGGGTAAGGGGAGGTGGTGAGGGGTGAGTGGGGGGGGAGGTGGTGAGGGGATAAGGGGGTAAGATAGGTAGGTGGGTGAGAGAGAGAGAGAGAGAGAGAGAGAGAGAGAGAGAGAGAGAGAGACTCCAGCCGGATATAAAGAAATAAAAATATTCCTTGAAGAAATAAGTGGAAAGAGGAGTCTTTTTCTTTACTTTGATGAGGATGACAGAATCAAAGACTTCATGATAAAAAGAAAGATAAGAAAGAAAGAAGACAATAAGTAATGAAGAGAATTAAAGACACACACACAAAGACCCCCTGAAAAATGCTAAAAGATCCCGGAAAAAGAAAATCGACCTAAAGAGAAGAAACACTCTCTCTCTCTCTCTCTCTCTCTCTCTCTCTCTCTCTCTCTCTCTCTCTCTCTCTCTCCATTACTCAAAAAGCAGAGAAACTCGGGTAATGGTTCCTTAAGGTCTCCACAAAATAATTTCTCTCATTTTTTTTCCTTCTCATGCTTCCTTTGTCTCACAGCTTCTCATTATGCAAAGTCCGCCACTTGCTGCATAGAAATTAAATTCTGCTGTTTAATTAAGGACGAGTCTGCTGTCTGCTACAGTTGAAGCTTAAGTTTCAAAGAAAGAAAGGAAGTATTGCATTTATGTGTTTTGCTATGAGAGTCTTGTGGTGTTAATAATGGTAGAAGAGGGTTTTTAAGTAAGTAGTATCCCTTTTGCATTGTGTGTGTGTGTGTGTGTGTGTTGCTTGTATAAAATAGCGATAGTTCAGAGGCTTATTTCAGAATTCTAACTTTATTCCACGGTTGAATATTCTCAGTTACATATTTTTGTTTATACTTGAGAATATGGAATGAGGAGGCAAAGCTATTTTGTTTTTCACTTAATGCTTTTACGCAGAAAGACCATACGTGGTACTGAAGAGACCGAGGATTCGTAAAGTTGTCCTTGGTCTTGGTAGTACAAACAAAACGGTCTAGGTACTATCAATAAAACGGTCTAGCGAGTGTAAATAAGCAGTCAAGGTTGTGAAAAATATCATAAAAATGGTCTAGATAGTGTAAATATTTATGTCAATCATCTAGTTATTGTAAATCTTTATATACATGAACTAGCTCGTATAAAGCAGTAAACCAAAGTACCAAACTAGTGTAAATATTCAGTTAAATTAATGTAAATCACCCAATACACGAGTAACTTAAGTGTAAATCACCCAATACACGAGTAACTTAAGTGTAAATCACCCAACACACGACCAGGTTAAGTGAAAATCATCCAACACACGACCAAGTAAATGCAAATCATCCAACACACGACCAGGTTAAGTGCAAATCATCCAACACACGACCAGGTTAAGTGAAAATCATCCAACACACGACCAGGTTAAGTGTAAATCATCCAACACACGACCAGGTTAAGTGTAAATAATCCAACACACGACCAGGTTAAGTGCAAATCATCCAACACACGACCAGGTTAAGTGTAAATAATCCAACACACGACCAGGTTAAGTGCAAATCATCCAACACACGACCAGGTTAAGTGTAAATCATCCAACACACGACCAGGTTAAGTGCAAATCATCCAACACACGACCAGGTTAAGTGCAAATCATCCAACACACGACCAGGTTAAGTGTAAATCATCCAACATACGACGAAACTAAGTGTAAATTATCCAACATATGACCCAGAGTGATGCAGTAAACAGGGTTATATTTATAGACTAAGGCTAGCTAAATAATTCCTTTACCTTACATTATAGCAGGAATAACTTGAGTCCGTTTATTCAGGCGTCCCCGTCCGTTCGTTCGTCCGTTTATATGTCCGTCAGTACGTCCGTTGTGGCGGTAAGGGTAGTGGTTGTGGTGATAGGGGTCGTAGTGGTGGTAGAGGTAGTGGTGGCAGTGATAGTGGTGGCAGTGGTAGCGGTAGTAGTCGTGGTGGCAGTGATAGTGGTGGCAGTGGTAGCGGTAGTAGTCGTGGTGGTAGTAGTAGTAGTAATGATAGTATTGGTTACATTAATACTGATAATAATGACGGCAATGTTTATATTAGTAACTATAATAGCAATTGTAGTCATTATTTACCGTAGTAGTATTAATTGTGGTAGTCAGCTGTTATAGTGGTAATATTGATCCAAGTGGTAATATTGATCCAAGTGGTAATATTGATCCAAGTGGTAATATTGATCCAAGTGGTAATATTGATCCAAGTGGTAATATTGGTCCAAGTGGTAATGACAGTATTATGTAGCATAAATGTGGAGGTTTAGTGGTAATGATTTTCGCCACAGTGGTTGACTTTGAAATTGTTATTGACAGTACTGTAAATACCACATCACACTACACCACACCACACCAGCCATACCCCTACATCACACCACGCCACATTATACTACACCACATTATACCACATCAATTTATACCACATCACACTACACCACAGCCCACCAGCCATAACTATACACCACACCACAATCTCACACCATACCACCGTTACACCAGAGTCCAGCCACTAACTTATAATACTGTCTGGTATAATTTTCTCTCAGGATGTCTCGGGTCACGCGTAGATTTTCTTATATCTTTCATGAGGCTCTGCACGACACAGCCAATTATTCCTTGCAGGGCTTATACCACGCGATCACGTCAAACTAAGATTATTCTCCAATGAAATCCGACGTGTGACTCTGGCTTTTGAAAATGACTCTAAAAATGGATATATTATATTTTTTTTTATTTTTTTTTTTTTTTTACATTTTTAACTATTATAATTCAGTATATTTAGGGATGTGGTGGAAGGGTGGATGTAGAGGTCGTGTTATATTCTAATTGTCGTTGTTTCGCTTCCTAGACACTCCCAGTTTTTCCAGCTGTGAGCGGGTACCTAATTTTATAGTTGAGGTAGTGATTCCGATCAAGTGTAGTGCCGCCGATATTGCATCCTTGTTTATTGTGTACTGAATTCACCTAACAGGCTGCCAGGCACATCGACACACCTCCAATTAAAAGATAAAGTACTCATATTATGTAAAAAAAATGTGAAGGTGTATTTATTTAAGATTTATAAAGGAAAATAGGTTTAGTTATAATGACGATTTGTGAAACCTTCAACATCATAATTTTGACTAGTATTTTTAGCAATTCATGTCAAAATTTCCAATAAATCCTAAGCATATAGTCTTAACTAACCTCCAACGGTCTGATTTCAACACATCAAAATTTTATGCATATGATTTTATTAATTCGTAAATTAGTTTATAACTGAATTTTATATATTAAGCTTCATATAAATATTAAGCAATAATTTTAATAACATTTCTGTGTATATGACTTTCACTTTTAACGAAATTTAAAAGTGCTTTTAACTCAGTAATTTCAGCTTTAACTATAACAGCAGCAGGTGTGTGGCCCACTTACCGGGTACTGAGGCTGCCAGCGACCGTGTTTATCGGCCTGGCACTTGTTCACTTAATCCAATTATAAACTCCTACACAGTGAACCAAGTCTGACTTCCGCCTCAACTTCTCACAAGTAATATTCTCCGGGCCTTTACTCTGATGGAAGGGGGTATGGGTATGTGGTGGCGGTGTGTGTTGGTGGTATGTGGTGGTGGTGTGTGGTGGTGGTGTGTGGTGATGGTGTGTGGTGGTGGTGGTGGTGGCCTAGTGGTGTGTGGTGGCCTAGTGGTGTGTGGTGGTGGTTGGTGTGTGGTGGTGGTTGGTGTGTGGTGGTGGTGGTGTGTGGTGGTGTGTGGTGGTGGTGTGTGGTGGTGTGTGGTGGTGTTTGGTGTGTGGTGGTGGTTGGTGTGTGGTGGTGGTTGGTGTGTGGTGGTGGTGGTGGTGGTGTGTGGTGGTGGTGGTGTGTGGTGGTGGTGGTGTGTGGTGGTGGTGGTTGGTGTGTGGTGGTGGTGGTGTGTGGTGGTGGTGGTGTGTGGTGGTGGTGGTGTGTGGTGGTGGTGTGGTGGTGGTGGTGTGTGGTGGTGGTGGTGTGTGGTGGTGGTGGTGTGTGGTGGTGGTGGTGTGTGGTTGTGGTTGGTGTGTGGTGGTTGTGGTTGGTGTGTGGTGGTGGTGGTTGGTGTGTGGTGGTGGTGGTGGTGTGTGGTGTGCGGTGGTGGTGGTGTGTGGTGGTGGTGGTGTGTGGTGGTGGTTGGTGTGTGGTGGTGGTTGGTGTGTGGTGGTGGTTGGTGTGTGGTGGTGGTTGGTGTGTGGTGGTGGTGGTGGTGGTGTGTGGTGGTGGTGGTGTGGTGATGGTGTGTGGTGGTGGTGGTGTGTGGTGGTGGTGAGTGGTGGTGGTGGTGAGTGGTGGTGGTGTGTGGTGGCCTGGTGGTGTGTGGTGGCCTAGTGGTGTGTGGTGATGGTATGTGGTAGTGGTGTGTGGTGATGGTATGTGGTGGTAGTGCTGTGTGGTGGTTTGGTGATGGTGGTGTGTGGTGGTGGTGGTGGTGTGTGGTGGTGGTGGTGTGTGGTGGTGGTGGTATGTGGTGGTGGTATGTGGTGATGGTATGTGGTGGTGGTGGTGTGTGGTGGTGGTGGTGGTGTGGTGGTGGTGGTGGTGTGTGGTGGTGGTGGTGTGTGGTGGTGGTGGTGTGTGGTGGTGGTGTGTGTGGTGGTGGTGGTGTGTGTGTGGTGGTGTGTGTGGTGGTGGTGTGTGTGGTGGTGGTGTGGTGGTGGTGGTGGTGGTGGTGTGGTGGTGGTGGTGTGTGGTGGTGGTGTGTGGTGGTGGTGTGTGGTGGCCTAGTGGTGTGTGGTAATGGTATGTGGTGGTGTGTAGTGGTGATTGTGGTCTGTAGTGATGTGTGATGGTAATGATTGTGCTGACAGTGATTATAGTGCATGAGGGTGGTAATGATAGCGTTCTTAGCAGTGGTAATCATGGTGATGAAGAAGAAGGGCTTAACGAGGTTGATGGTGATGATGGTGATGATGGTATTGGTCACTTTAGACACCCCCAACACTCCCCTCGTTATTGGCACGGTCACATCAGCCTCAGACTGTGATGGCTCCTACACACTCTCCTGGTACTTATATACTGAGGAGATATTGTAGTCGTTTGTCGCCTAAGGAGGAAACCCTAAGGCAGGGAAACGTACTGTGATCAGGTCGATGGCGGACACGTCTCTGCCTCATGTTTGGAACCTGTGCACAAGACTCGTGTGTGTGTGTGTGTGTGTGTGTTTTTGTTTTTGTTCGGTTTTCAATGTTCTTTCCATTTTACACACGTTAACATAGTACCACCCCAGAAAATCCTCAGGGCACGAGGTCACAACGATATGACAAATAATCTTGGTAACTTGTACATAAATGAATTATTAAATTTTAAACAAACATGAAATAGTATTACTGTTACGTTAATTAATCGGAAAATACAAAAATCTAAAATTCATTAAAATAAATGTAAAATTAAAAAAAAAGCTGATTATGATTACATTGGCTGAATCCACAAAGATTACTACGATCTGTGAATGTCAGACCAATTTGACCCCGAACACAATATTTAGTATGATATATATATATATATTGTAAAGGTAAAAACACTCCTGTTGACACTAACGAGTGATGATCCAGCATTCAGGTAACATTACCTTAAGCGACTCACACAGGTATGGGCCCAGTACACAGACCCTGGGAGGAGTGGCCAGCAGAGTACGTCAGGAGGAGTAACTAAGGAGTTATGTGTACATGATCCTAGGCGTGGTCTTCACCCTCAGTTGATAACATGTGACGTCAAAACTAAGATGAATTCTGCAAAGTGTTTGACAAGTTGTGGTGTAATCTTCTTTGTATTAATATTCCACATAAGGACATAACGTCACCCGCCTCTCTCTCTCTCTCTCTCTCTCTCTCTCTCTCTCTCTCTCTCTCTCAAACGTCTCTTTAACCACTACAAGTCTCCCCACCTGTGCTTTTTTCGGTCATCACGTGAGGTGGTCCAGCTAACTACTTCATCAGTGTTGTCTTAATGACCACCAAACTATTTAATGACATAGTGTATCTTCTTAACTTTTCCTGTTGCTTAAGGTACCACTTAGTGAGTTACAGTCGTGTTGCTGTAATGTACCACTTAGTTACAGTTATTGCTGTAAGGTACCACTTAGTTACAGTCGTGTTGCTGTAAGGTGCCACCTAGTTACAGTCGTGTTGCTGTAAGGTACCACTTAGTTACAGTCGTGTTGCTGTAGGGTACCACTTAGTGAGTTACAGTCGTGTTGCTATAAGGGACCACTTAGTTACAGTCGTGTTGCTGTAAGTTGCCACTTAGTTACAGTCGTGTTGCTATAAGGTACCACTTAGTTACAGTCGTGTTGCTGTTAGGTGCCACTTAGTTACAGACGTGTGGCTGTAAGGTACCACTTAGTTAGTCATAATTTGTGGTAATGAAAAAAAAATGTGTTTCAGCAGCAGACACACCCAGGCGGGGTCTAATACAGTGAATGTAATTAATGAGGAAACTTTGATGGTTATCGGGGGACCTCATCCACCTCTCCTGACACCTACCAATTAGTGAAGACTATACTTATCTTGACAAATGTAAACTCTTTCAATGCTCTACCACCTCCTCCCCCACCCCTACCTCTTCCACCTACCTCCTACCTCCTTCTACCATCCCCTTCCACTTCACCCCTTTCTCCATCCCTCCACGTCACCCCCATTCCTCCACCCACCCTTGTCCCCTCTCCCTCACCTATTCCCCTTCATCTTCCTCCCTCACACCTGATGTCCCTTCCCCATTCCATCATCTCCCACTTCTTTTCTCACCTTCTCTTCGCCCCTTCCCACCCTCCCTCACCCCCCTACCTCTCAGAATCAATCAAAAAACACAATAAACCGATTCTTTGTGATGGATCGACCGAGTGACTTACCAGAAACCCGATTCACTCGTTTACAAAAGACAGACAATACTCACTGTACCTGATATATGACCTATGCCACAACCCAGACAAAAATGCCCCTATGCCCTTACAATATATCAACATCCCTGAATATAACAAAAGATAATAACTCAAAAACCACCAAAAAATTTATATATATATTACTTTACTTTTTGTCAATGATATAAGAATGATATATAACATTTAGCAAGGAATTGAAAGATGATTATGGCTCCATATATCAATCTTATAACATATATTAATCGTTCTCTTTATAATAAGGATCAAATAATATCAGTAAAGTACGAGGAAACTCACCCAGGAGATATGTAAATATAAGTCATTCATTATACATCATAAGAAAGTAATTATAACACTGGTTGTATGATGAAAGTTGTAGATGGTGTTGTAGTTTTGGACGTATTGTGTATTACTTTTGTTGTTGTGTTTTGTTTGTGTGTGTATGGAGGGGGGGGGGGGCTCCATATTCTTACTCCATCTCTCCCTGTTTCCCCTTCTGCTCCCATTGTTCCTCTTCCACCTCCTCCCTTCTTCATCATCATCATCATCACCAATACCTCCATCGCCCCTTGCTCCTCCTCCTCGTCCCCCCGCACCCCCAGAAGACGTCATGTTTCACCCCGGCCGCTGCATTATCTTGCTAGACAACTTAGTGATAATATTTACACAAGGGATTTTGTTTCCATCTCAACAGGTATCAGTCAGGTGAGGAGGAAGAAGAGGGAGAAGAGAAGGGGAAGGAGGGGGAGAAGAAGGATAAGGAGAAGGGGAAAATGGGAAGGAGTAGGAGGAGAAGTAGGAGGGAAATGTAGGACGGAGTAGAAGGAAGAGGAAGATGAGGAGGAAGGATGGGAGAGGTTGGAGGAGGAGGAGGAGAGAGAGAGAAGAAAAGTAACTAAGGAAGGGGTCAAGTAGATGGGGATGGGGAAGAAAAGGTAAGAGGAGGATAGACAAGTAAAAGATGAAACGAACTGTACAAAATAAATGATGAAAGATAAAGAAACATAATAATTATCCTTCCCCATCGTAAAGACAAATAACAAATAACAAATAAATAATAGAATCACAGACGTAAGAAAGATGAGAATAATCATAACCGGTAAAGAAAAAACCAAGACAACAATAACAGGGTCACAGGGTACAGAAAAATAAGACCCCTCCTCCTTCCCCCCACCCCTCAAAATAAGACCCCTCCTCCTTCCCCCCCCCCCTCAAAATAAGACCCCCCCTCCTTCCCCCCCTCCCCCTCACAAGTAAACAATCGACAAATGCCACAATCCGCTAAAACAAATACCCACAAAAGCAATAAAAAAAGAAATAAATGGTTGGCAAAGGAATTCAATTGAAACGAAAACACACAAGAAATTTACAAAAGAATATTTATATAACTATTTTATTTCTTTTTACTTTTACTTCAGCAAGACGAAGACAAGAGATGACAAAGGATGACCTGTCACTTCATGGTGGCCATTTACCTGTCTAAATTCGCCCATTTATTATATATTAAATCAAGGTAAATCGGTGAAAAATTTAAGTTAAATCGCTTACAGTTTGTTACTCGACTACATAAATGACTTCTGTAATTTCTGAGAAACAAGACTTTAATTTCCTCTTATGATTTATATCGTCTGTTGTTAAAGAATGATATTATTTATGTTGATTTTCTTTTAATTACTGGTGTGAGTTTATGTATTAAATTGAACTTCAGGTAAGGATCGTTAGTAAGATGTCTATTAAAACCTGTGTTATTCAGATAATGTAAAATAAATAGTTTCGTTTTAATAGAAATAAACAGAATATTTGCTAGTAAAATAATTACTCTCTCGTTCTACTTAAATTAATAAGAAAAAAATTAGAACAAAATCCATCAAAATTATAAGTGTGATAAACATTTTGTTAACTCTTCCTTTTTAACTTGGTCATACATCTAAGGCCAACATCAACACGTCTAATATATTATCATCATGGTTGAAATATTAAAACAACATTATACTGAATACCATCTACTGAATGTTTTTACAACGTGATATGTATGACAGGAATTAAAAGAAAAAATATGTACTGAATATTTACATAAACACTGTCATATTTACATTACAGTCAGCCTTTATAATGTAATAACTTCAAGATAACTTTTAGGTTAGGTTAGGTTAGACACTGCAAAGCATGACCTACTGGTAGGAACATGACCTTACGTTATGGTACGTGACCTGTATGAACCCAAGCATGACCCAACGTAAATACACACACACAGCAACATGACCTTCTACTGTGCAACACGAACCGCTACTAGACGCTGCGGGGTAGGAGACACACCCACACCCACCCACACAAGAATATCGTACGTCTACCTCGACTTCACACTTGGGTACAACCTCTCTTTGCAATCCTTCTAAAACGTGATTAAGTTGAGTCACTGGTCACAGCAGGGCCCCGGCACAGGCGTTTGATACTACCGACCCATCAAAGGTTCAATTCAGACTCTCTTGGAAATTCAATTAAACCTTTAATGATCCTCTCACATGGATTCTTCATTTGTTTTCCCTTGCAGCTTATTGCCTTTGGACGATTTTATGGTTGATTACTGGCTTTTGTTAACTCTGTCGAAGGGTTTTTGTTTAATGCGTTTAAAGGATTTTCTTTGCATTGAGAAATTTATGTACAAGTCCTATGAATGTTTAAAGCTATGTTTATGTATTTTTTAGCATTAAGCTGAATTAATTAAAGCTTTGAGAATTGTTTTAGAAGTCATGGAGTACAAGCTTAAAGACTTTAGTTGTAGAGGGACAGACATACAACTAAGAGCACATCAATGGGATTATATGGTCAGGTTATTCTCTGTGTAAACATAGCAGTGAGTGGAGAACTTGTGGGTAGTTGTGGGTAGTTGTGAGCAGTTGTGGGTGTTTGTGGGTGGTTGTGGGCAGTTGTGAGCAGTTGTGGGTGGCTGTGGGTGGTTGTGGGTAGTTTTGAGTAGTTGTTGGTGGTTGTGGGTAGTTGTGGGTGGCTGTAATTAATTGTGGGTGGCTGTGATTAATTGTGGGTAGTTGTGGGCAGTTGTAGATTGTTGTTGTAGTTAGATGTGGGTAGTTGTGATCAGTTGTGAGAAGTAAGTAATTGAGGATAATTGTGGGTAGTTGTAGGTGGTTGTACACGGTTATAACACTGTATACTTCTATCTATAATTTGGTTCACGTATGGAAGAGACTTGGAATAAACTGCGTGCGTATGTGTGTGTGGGCGTGTTTACGTCTTACATTACTGCGACGTACATGTGTGAATATTTAAACCATCTCCTTCATGACAGTACCACAACTCTACTCCTTATTTTTCATTTCCAAATTAACAGGAAAATTCTAAACACATTTTTAAACTTCCCAAAGAGACAAAAAAAAAAACTGCACTCCATAAATAACTTGGCCTACTTGTGAAGAAGGAGGCGAGGATGCAAATATTGATAAAACGAAGAAGAGGAGGAGGAGAAGAAGAAAAAACAGCCTCGCAGAAACCGGTTAAAACACCTCACTATTTTTTTTTTTTTTCTCACGTTTTTTTGTTTGGAAAGAGGCTTAAAAAAACACTGCTCTCTGAACGCTCGTAAAAGTATTAATATTCATGAAATCTCACTAAATCACAGTTCCTAAAGTCCAGGGAAGAGTATTATATGGTCCGGGTCTTTTAAAGTAAATTCACAATGGACTTCACAGCTCTTAACCATATCTCTCTCCCTAACCACTATCACCCCCTTCACTTATCTCCTCACCATAACAACTTACCCATCTCCACTTACTCCTATCCCTCCTTCCCTCACAACTCTCCCAGGTCCCTCCCTTACCCCCCCCCCATCCACTCAGGTGTTGCACAACGATATTTTGGCACGAAAATTCCACTCGGTATTTTAATAATTATTTTTGGGTGGTATTTTTTTTTTCCCCATTTGTGAGGGACATTACTGTTATTATTAGCAGTCTTCTCCTTCAATGTGTTTCTGTATCTACTGTACATCGCCTCCTCTTCCTGTTCCTCCTCCTTCACCCTCTCTGCTCCTCCCTCAATATCTCCTCTTTCTACCAACCCCCTTCCTTCATCGACCCATTTCCTCTTCCGTTTGCTCCTCCTCTTCCGTTTGCTCCTCCCCCTCCTCGTCACCGCTCTATCCCAACATCTCTTCCCCTCTCATCTCACCCCCTCCCACTTTTCGTCACTCCCCCCTCCCCCCTCTTCGTAGCTGGGTGTCAGGTTCTAGCCAAAAATATCCCTGCTGGAGAAGTTTTGTCTCCCCCCTCCCTCCCTCGATGACGTACAGTGCCATTATAGAAGCTGGATTATCTCGTAAGGCGGGTTTAATGGCTATATTTAAACTGGCTTTTCGACCTCTTGAAAGTATTAGACTGACAGAACGTAGATAAGTCGAAATGGGTAATGTGGTATAACACTTTCTTGGTTAAATTCATGTGATTTTATTTCTATTATGATTGTTGATATTATTATTATTATTATTATTATTATTATTATTATGAGTTGTAGTAGTAGTATTTGTCTTCCAATTATTTTTTAATGCTCTTGATATCGAATAGAATAACAAAAAATATTAGACAAATCAATGCTGACATGCTCCACTCCTCTCATTTATGGCTCCACAACCTTCGTTAACGCTATAAGCTCTCATTCATGCTCCACAACACTAATTCACGCTCCACAACTCACGCTCCACAACACTAAGTCACGCTCCACAACACCAAGTCATGCTCCACAACTCATGCTCCACAACCTTCATTCACGCTCTATAACTCTCACTTATGCTCCACAACATACTGCCATGTCCTGATATGCTCCAGATAACTTGTTCAACAGAGCAACATGGAAACTTTACCTCCTCTCCGTCTCTGGTTTAGTCCGAGGTTCCCAAGACAGTATTGAGACAGACAGACTGACAGACAGACAGACAGACAGACAGACAGACAGACACACATATGAGGTGAGGTGAGGTTCAGGAGTATATACATTGATGTTTTGAAGGAAAGTCAAATTTTATAATCGTTTATCCTAAATTGCCAGGTGTAAGACCGGGGATTTTTTTTGGGGGGGGGGGGGAGGGGGGAGAGAACGCTGTCGGCGATTTAGCTCTGACAGTCTGAAAGTCAGGTGAAAGTTTAGCTACAAGGATAAAAGAAAGTTATGTGCACTTTCCCTAAGAGTGAAAACTTTGTATAAAAACAAAAAAAAAGGTGAAATAGTCTTATATATTTGGAAAGGTTTAATTTTGCTTATAACGTTGTAGTATTTATCATCATGCATGTAACAGCTTCTTGGGTATCGTGTTATGCAATGCTGCCGCCATCTATAGTGCAATTAGTTATATGTTGTGGTTAAAGGGAAGGAAAATACGCCAGGTATGTTGATACTGTCTCTCTCTCACACACACACACACACACACACACACACACACACACACACACACACACGTCCCTCCACAGAAACACTTTACTCCAACAGAAATACACATAATAATTTTTCTTCCTTTTCTTTCATCCTCCTCTACAGAAATGAAAGAAAATCTACATTAATAAATAGTAAGAGAATGAAAGAAGAAAGAAGTAGCAGTTGTAAGATCTTCACTAAGTCGAGGAGGTCTAAAATTGGCGTCAAAAATGAGAGATACCATTAAAGGTTAATTGAATTTCTAAAAGGTTTGTCGACTCCCTCTGCCTTCATCAAAGACGTCTGGCTAGTCGGAACCACCTCATCTCAGCTCTTCTTATTTCGTCTTTCTCCTCATCTTTTTTTTTCTCCCCCTCCTTCTCCTCCTCCTCTTCTATCCACCACACACCACCACCTGCTTCACTACTCCTCCTCCTCCACACACTACCACCACCTCCTTCCTCTTCCTCACTCCCACCTCCTTCCGCCATCTCCCTTAACCTGTGTAACGCCACGAAATAACTTCAGGTTTTAAGAAGGAGAGAGTTTACGTCCTAAGTTGATTTGACTGATGTGACAGAGATAACGAATGGTGATGATGGTGACAGTAATGATGATAACGACAACGATGATAACAGCAGCTTACATTACGGACAAAATATACCTTCTACCATCACTGCCCCAAAGACACGTTCTGACAAAGGTGACTTCAAGTTTTTTTTTTTTTTTTGCTATTTGCAAGACTCCAACTGAAGAGAATCACATTACGAACTCATAAGATCAGACAGAGATGGAATTGATGACCTCTTGTCTTCTCTCCCGTCGAGTGAGAGAGATTCACATATGAAACGCGGCTTTTAATCTGTCAACGATTGTGATTCACCCTTTGGATCTGTTGCCAACCTGAAGGAGGATGTCCCAAGGAAGATTAGGGAGAATATAAATCCAGAGTTGGTTCAGGGGGAGTGGTTTATCTGGCTTCAGGGGAGATATTACCTGCTGCTGTGGTCTGGGGGAGGGATATTACCTGCTGCTGTGGTCTGGGGGAGGGATATTACCTGCTGCTGTGGTCTGGGGGAGGGATATTACCTGCTGCTGTGGTCTGGGGGAGGGATATTACCTGCTGCTGTGGTCTGGGGGAGGGATATTACCTGCTGCTGTGGCCTGGGGGAGGGATATTATCTGCTGCTGTGGTCTGGGGGAGGGATATTACCAGCTGCTGTGGTCTGGGGGAGGGATATTACCTGCTGCTGTAGTCTGGAGGAGGGATATTATCTGCTGCTGTGGTCTGGGGGAGGGATATTACCTGCTGCTGTGGTCTGGGGGAGGGATATTACCTGCTGCTGTGGTCTGGGGGAGGATATTACCTGCTACTGTGGTCTGAGGGAGGGATATTATCTGCTGCTGTGGTCTGAGGGGAGATATTACCTGCTCCTGTGGTCTGGGGGAGGGATATTATCTGCTGCTGTGGTCTGGGGGAGGGATATTTCCTGCTGCTGTGGTCTGGGGGAGAGATATTACCTGCTACTGTGGTCTGGGGGAGGGATATTACCTGCTGCTGTGATCTGGGGGGATATTACCTGCTCCTGTGGTCTGGAAGATGGATATTACCTACTGCTGTGGTCTGGGGGAGGGATATTACCTGCTGCTGTGGTCTGAGGGAGGGATATTACCTGCTGCTGTGGTCTTGGGGAGAGATATTACCTGCTTCTGTGGTCTGGAGGAGGGATATTACCTGCTGCTGTGGCCTGGGGGAGCAATATTACCTTCATTACGTCTTGTGTTATGACTATCGGTATTTACTTAATGTATTGTCAGGTGTGTTCGTCAGGTGGGCAGTTACCTAGAGCTTGATAATGAGTCGATAATATTCACCTGTTGAGAAGAGTATTAATGTGATGTAACGTCTTTAATTAGCCTCAGTGTGTTTTATCTGGGGATATGTTATGTGTATTTGATTATTTTAAATGTTTGTGTTGAAATAATAATAATCTCTCTCTCTCTCTCTCTCTCTCTCTCTCTCTCTCTCTCTCTCTCTCTCTCTCTCTCTTGTCACTTGGGAGTATTTCTGTTTTTTACTCCGGATCATCAACAGATTTAACGTGTTAATATGTTTCTTAGGGTCGATTTAAGGTTCATTTGTGTTTAATTTTCATGTTTTATGTTAACGGTGTTTATTTCTTGTGTTTATCATTATTTTTCATTATTTTTAGGTTAATTTATTAATGTTTTTTGGGGTAATATCCAGGAAATTAACTTATGGTGACCTGTGAGAAAATAATAGGAATAAACTGAATAATTCCCGATTATTACTATACCTCTGAGGGAGTAACATCTTGTGACGTCATCATTCCCAATTCCAAGGAAGTAGGAATGAAGATTAGCCTCTTCGTGACTGGCAATCCGGAATAAGAGAGGAAAAGTTCGACGTTTATCCAATTTCTCTGAGATTCACTGAGGGTAGGGTAGGGTAGGTAGGTTAGGTTAGGTTAGGTTAGGCTAGGCTAGGCTAGGTTAGGCTAGGTTAGTCTAAACCATAACCTTAATAATATTCCATAAAGTTAATCCTAATAAGACGACGAAGACGTATTTATTTAACATTAACGAGAGAGAGGGGAAGAATTATCACCAAGTGGTAAGGTTAATCCGTCCCTCCTGTTTGTAGAGTCTTTCAGGCGGACAAATTATATTTACACAACCTCGACACAAAACTCCTGTAATCAAGCCGGAAATAACATACTAACCAAGAATAACATCATTAAGAAGGATGGTAGGGACTCTGAAGGTCATTTCACTGCCTTGTAACTCGTTGAGGGGGGTGGGGAGGGGAGTGGGGAGGGGGTGGGGAGTGGGGAGGGGGTGGGGAGGGGGGGAGGGGGTGAGGGGAGTGGGGAGGGGGGTGAGGGGGGTGTAGTGGTGGGGGGAGTAGTTCTGGGGTGTGGTAGGGTTGTGGTAGTGGGGAGATGGGGGTGGGATATGGTGGGGTGGGGTGTGGTGGTGGGAGTGGGATTGGGATGTGGTGCTGGGGGTGGGATGTGATGCTGGTGTGGTTGGGAGGAGTTAGTTGAACCAGGGAGGGGTGGGTGCTGTGGGGTGAGATGTGAGGGAAGGGATGAGGCAAGGATTGATAAACAGAGTGAGGTGAGGCAAGGGAGGTGAGGTGAGGCAAGGGAGGTGAGGTGAGGCAAGGGGATCAGGCAGTCGTAAGAGATTGCAGCTCACTATCCAATAATAATAATAATAAAATAATAATAATAATAATAATAATAATATACTATTTGCCATTATAACCATTATAGACAAAGGTAATTATAGCCATGTGTTAATCGTCCAATCCACTTTCAACTGTTTTTTTTTTTTCAGGAAAGGAAATTACTGGAAATTATAGCCACTCAGGTTGTCACAGAATAACTATAATTAGGCCAGAATTATCTAGTTTCAAAAATAAACAAATTATAGTAACAGTTGGAGTCTGAGGGTCATTTTACCTACTAATAACTTCAAGGTGAATGATGTCAGCTGTTTGTGATGTCAGCTGAGAGATTTATGGTGTAAACAGCATCACCTATAAGAGAGTTTGTGATGTCAGCTGTTTGTGATGTCATCTGAGAGACTTATGGTGTAAACAACATCACCTATAAGTGTGTTTGTGATGTCAGCTGTTTGTGATGTCATCTGAGAGACTTATGGTGTAAACAACATCACCTATAAGAGAGTTTGTGATGCCAGCTGTTTGTGATGTCAGCTGAGAGACATGGTGTAAACAACATCACCTATAAGTGTGTTTGTGATGTCAGCTGTTTGTGATGTCATCTGAGAGACTTATGGTGTAAACAACATCACCTATAAGAGTGTTTGTGATGTCATCTGAGAGACTTATGGTGTAAACAACATCACCTATAAGTGTGTTTGTGATGTCAGCTGAGCGTCTAGGAAACAACATCAACTTCCTGTAATGGTGTGAGGTTACAAGACACTACAGTATGTTGTGACTTTAGGACACAACATAGTGCTTCAGTTCTTTAAGTTCAGGACACAAGAGAACGCTAAAACACCTTAAATTTACACCCCCAAAATATGAAACGCAATAATGCTTTCGGCTCACTACACACACACACACACACACACCACATACATACATATGTACACACACACACACATATATACACAAACACACACACACATAAAAGTCTATGATAACAAATCTCTTCACTTTTAAACTTTCGATTAGTTTTTCAAAGCGTCTCCCAACACTAAGGACAATAAATTCAGTAGTGACTTTACGAGGACGCGACAGTGGACACCTCCCACCTTGAATTTTTCTACACGTGTCACACAAACTCGTACATTTCCACTCAACTTTGGTTTATCGTTTTTGGGGCAGTTTTCCTACATTCTTGTATTCCTGTGTGTGTGTTGGGGGGTGTGTGTTGGGGGTGTGTGTGTTGGGGGGTGTGTGTTGCGGGTGTGTGTTGCGGGGTGTGTGTTGGGGGTGTGTGTTGGGGGTTTGTGTTGCGGGGTGTGTGTTGAGGGTGTGTGTTGCGGGGTGTGTGTTGGGGGTGTGTGTTGGGGGTGTGTGTTGCGGGGTGTGTGTGTTGGGGGGTGTGTGTGTTGGGGGGTGTGTGTGTTGGGGGGTGTGTGTTGGGGGTGTGTGTGTTGGGGGTGTGTGTGTTGGGGTGTGTGTGTTGGGGGTGTGTGTTGGGGTGTGTGTTGGGGTGTGTGTTGGGGGGTGTGTGTGTTGGGGGTGTGTGTTGGGGGTGTGTGTTGGGGTGTGTGTTGGGGGGTGTGTGTTGGGGTGTGTGTTGGGGGTGTGTGTTGGGGGGTGTGTGTTGGGGTGTGTGTTGGGGTGTGTGTGTTGGGGGGTGTGTTGGGGTGTGTGTTGGGGGTGTGTGTTGGGGTTTGTGTGTTGGGGGTGTGTGTGTTGGGGGGTGTGTGTGTTGGGGGTGTGTGTTGGGGGGTGTGTGTGTTGGGGGTGTGTGTGTGTTGGGGGGGTGTGTGTTGGGGGGTGTGTGTGTGGGGGGTGTGTGTGTTGGGGGCGTGTGTGTGTTGGGGGCGTGTGTGTGTTGGGGGTGTGTGTGTTGGGGGTGTGTGTGTTGGGGGGTGTGTGTGTTGGGGGGTGTGTGTGTTGGGGGGTGTGTGTGTTGGGGTGTGTGTTGGGGGTGTGTGTTGGGGTGTGTGTGTTGGGGGGTGTGTGTGTTGGGGGGGTGTGTGTTGGGGGGGTGTGTGTGTTGGGGGGGTGTGGTGTTGGGGGGGTGTGTGTTGGGGGGGTGTGTGGTTGGGGGGTGTGTGTGTTGGGGGGTGTGTGTTGGGTGGTGGTGTGTTGGGGGGTGTGTGTTGGGGGTGTGTGTTGGGGGTGTGTGTTGGGGGTGTGTGTGTTGGGGGTGTTGTGTGTTGGGGGTGTGGGGGTGGTGTGTGTGTTGGGGGTGTGTGTGTTGGGGGGGTGTGTGTTGGGGGGTGTGTGTTGGGGGGGTGTGTGTTGGGGGTGTGTGTGTTGGGGGTGTGTGTGTTGGGGGTGTGTGTGTTGGGGGGTGTGTGTGTTGGGGGGTGGTGTGTTGGGGGTGTGTGTTGGGGGGGTGTGTTGGGGGGTGTGTGTTGGGGGTGTGTGTTGGGGGTGTGTGTTGGGGGTGTGTGTGTTGGGGGGTGTGTGTTGGGGGTGTGTGTGTTGGGGGGTGTGTGTTGGGGGTGTGTGTTTTGTGGGGTGTGTGTTGGGGGGTGTGTTGTGGGGGGTGTGTGTTGGGTGTGTGTGTGGGGGGGTGTGTTGGGGGGTGTGTGTTGGGGGGGTGTGTGTTGGGGGGTGTGTGTTGGGGGGGTGTGTTGGGGGTGTGTGTTTGGGGTGTGTGTTTGGGGGGGTGTGTGTTGGGGGGGTGGGTGTTGGGGGGGTGGGTGTTGGGGGTGTGTGTTGGGGGGTGTGTGTTGAGGGTGTGTGTTGGGGGGTGTGTGTTGGGGGGTGTGTGTTGGGGGGTGTGTGGGGGGGTGTGTGTTGGGGGGTGTGTGTTGGGGGGGTGTGTGTTGGGGGGTGTGTGTTGGGGGGTGTGTGTTGGGGGGGTGTGTTTGGGGGTGTGTGTTGGGGGGGTGTTGGGGGGGTGTTGGGGGGGTGTTGGGGGGTGTGTGGGGGGGTGTGTGTTGGGGGGGGTGTGTGTTGGGGGGGTGTGTGTTGGGGGGGTGTGTGTTGGGGGGTGTGTGTTGGGGGGGTGTGTGTTGGGGGGGGTGTGTGTTGGGGGGTGTGTGTTGGGGGGTGTGTGTTGGGGGGTGTGTGTTGGGGGGTGTGTGTTGGGGGCTGTGTGTTGGGGGGTGTGTGTGGGGGGTGTGTGTGGCGGGGTGTGTGTTGGGGGTGTGTGTTGGGGGTGTGTTGGGGGTGTGTGTTGGGGGGGTGTGTTGGGGTGTGTTGGGGGGGTGTTGGGGGGTGTTGGGGGGGGGTGTTGGGGGTGTGTGTTGGGGGGTGTGTTGGGGGGTGTGTTGGGGGGTGTGTGGGGGTTGTGGGGGGGGTGTGTTGGGGGGTGTGTTGGGGGGATGTGTTGGGGGGGTGTGTTGGGGGGTGTTTTGGGGGGGTGTGTTGGGGGGGGTGTTGGGGGGTGTTGGGGTGGGTGTTGGGGTGGGTGTTGGGGGAGTGTGTTGGGGGGTGTGTTGGGGGGGGGTGTTGGGGGTGTGTTGGGGGGGTGTGTTGGGGGGGTGTGTTGGGGGTGTGTGTTGGGGGGGGTGTGTTGGGGGGGTGTGTGTGGGGGGTGTGTTGGGGGGGGTGTGTTGGGGGGGGGGGGTGTGTTGGGGGGTGTGTTGGGGGGGGGTGTGTTGGGGGGGTGTGTTGGGGGGGGGGGGGGGTGTGTTGGGGGGGGTGTGTTGGGGGGTGTTGGGGGGTGTGTTGGGGGTGTGTTGGGGGTGTGTTGGGGGTGTGTTGGGGGGTGTGTTCGGGGGTGGTTGGGGGTGTGTTGGGGGGGTGTGTTGGGGGTGTGTTGGGGGGTGTGTTGGGGGGGGTGTGTTGGGGGGGTGTTGGGGGTGTGTTGGGGGGTGTGTTGGGGGGTGTGTTGGGGGGTGTGTTGGGGGAGTGTGTTGGGGGAGTGTGTTGGGGGAGTGTGTTGGGGGGGTGTTGGGGGGGTGTTGGGGGGTGTGTTGGGGGGGTGTGTTGGGGGGGTGTGTTGGGGGGGTGTGTTGGGGGGGTGTGTTGGGGGGGTGTTGGGGGATGTGTGTGTTGGGGGATGTGTGTTGTGGGGGATGTGTGTGTTGGGGGATGTGTGTGTTGGGGGATGTGTGTGTTGGGTGTGTGTGTGGGAAGGGGATGTGTGTGTTGGGTGTGTGTGTGGGAAGGGGATGTGTGTGTTGGGTGTGTGTGTGGGAAGGGGATGTGTGTGTTGGGTGTGTGTGTGGGAAGGGGGTGTGTGTGTGGGAAGGGGGTGTGTGTGGTGTGTGTGTGTGTGTGTGTGTGTGTGTGTGTATCAGAGAGAGAGAATGAGCAACAGACCGAGCACATTGCAAACGAAAGTAAGGACATGATATAAACAAGAACATGATATAAACAACAACAACATAACAACAACAACATATTAACAACATGATATTAAACAACACGAACTGGATACAAACAACAAGAAGAACAGAATATAAACAAGAGGAAGAACATAATGGAAATAACAGGAAGAACAGAATATCAACAAGAGGAAGAACATGATGGAAATAACAGGAAGAACAGGATATAACGAACAAACAGACCCAATGTTTACTTTGTTCTTGACGGGTTTGTTTCATGAAATAGAGGTAAAGAAAGAGAGAAGGAGAGAAAGAGAGAGAGAGAGAGAGAGAGAGAGAGAGAGAGAGAGAGAGGTAGAAACACAAAGAGAGAGAGAGAGAGGAGAGAAACAGTTATTGAGAGAAAAAAAAGAGAGGGGGAAAAGATAAAAGAGACAGATAAATATAAACGAACGAATAAAATAAGACAAAAAAAAAGAAAAGAGAGAGAGAGAGAGAGAGAGAGAGAGAGAGAGAGAGAGAGAGAGAAGAGAGAGAAAGAGAGAAAGAGAGAGAGAGAGAGAGAGAGAAAGAAAGAGTAAGAGAGAAAAAGAGAGAGAGAAAGAAAGAAAGAAAGAGAGAGAGAGAGAGAGAGAGGGAGAGAGAGAGAGAAAGAGAGAAAGAGAGAAAGAAAGAGAGAGAGAGAGAGAGAGAGAGAGAGAGAGTAAAAATAAAATAGAGGAAGAAATGAAAAATAGAGAAAAAAAATAAAAAAAGGAGAGAAAATAAGAATGAGAAATTAATAGAACACGATAAACAAAAATCTCCGTAATCAATTTCTATCCTCAACTTTTATTTTATTTATATCTAACATTTAATGAGTTAATTTCCTTTCTTTACCATCTCTCTATCATCCTTTAATATATTATCTCCTTGTTCTATAATTATCATCCTTCCCCCTTCAATTCGTGGTTTATTTTATATCTTCCTTTATTCCTCATTCCTTGGTGTTCCTTGTTATCCCTTGTTTTATTTTCTCTTATTCCTTCTTTATTGTTTTCCTCCTCTTAAGAATAAATTATACTCATAACAGAGATTATTTTATCTTTTCCCCTTCCCTTCTTTCCTTCTTTTCCCTTTCCTTCTTTCTCTTTTCTTTCATTCCCTTTCTTTCTTTATTTATTTATTTCTTCTCCCTTTCTTTCTCTTACCTTCCTTTCCCCTCCATTCACCCCTCTTTTTCCCCTATCCTTCCCCTCTTCTCTCCTTCTTTCCTTTCCTCTTCCTTCCTTCGCCTCCTATCCCCCCTTTTTTTCCCTTTCCTCCTCCTCCTCACCTCTTCCCCCCTTCTCTCCTCCTTTGTCAACTTGTTTTATTATATTTTATTTCCCATACACAGTAATTAATGCCTTTCTATATCTACATCAGTCATATTTAAGACTTAATTTCTTCAGTAATATAAAAATAAAGAATTATTCCTAAGATTTATCGATAATCAGCATTTTTTCATTTGTTTTTACTTCAAGGTGATAATTTATTAATAATTACGGATTATCATTTACCTTGATAATTCTCCCGTTATTTTGTTAATAATCCATAAACGTTAAATTACATGTGTCAGTTTATCTAATAATTGAGGAGTAAATTATTAGTCTAACATGATAATTATACTCTCATGGCTTATGATTATTAATTACATGTCACTCCTCTTGATAATCTTGTTGATTATTATTAGTAATTATATCTTGAATCTTAATAATATGTCAGTAAGTTATGATGATGATTTACTTATATCTTAAGAATAATTATATCCTGACATGATAATCCCTCAAGATAATTCCCTTCACAATACCAAACCTTAATTCATATTACCCCTGATAATTTACTTGATTAAATTACCTACAGTGAATAATTCCTCAATAATTATACCAAACATTTGATAATTCCACCCATAAAATTTCCTCTAATGTATCCAAGACCAATACCTTATCTTATTCCAGGTTAATTAGTCATTAGAAAAGTATACCTTAACCTCATATGACCCCTTAAGGTAAATTCCCAGGTGTGTGGAGAAAATAGATTACCTGTACATGGCTGGCAAAGTGAAGGTGAATTTTTAAGCTGCTTCTTTAAGTCTTGTAAACAACTACGGAGGTTACGTGTGTGTGTGTTTGTCGTATCATCAAACGCTCCAGCAGCCTTTGGGGAGTGATAATGACCTTTTTAATTGGCTTATACATACGTGTCTTTTAGTTAGTATAATTAATGGGAATTATTTGACAGGTGTGACGAATTTTATGGTTGAAGAGAATTATTGTACAGTCGTCAAAAAAGTATCCTCACCTCTCGTCCCACGGTAGTGTTGGTGTTCCTGATTGCGTGATACATCTTGTTTGATATATCCTGTATATGACTTATGAATCCTATATATGACTTATGAATCCTATATATGACTTATGAATCCTGTATATGACTTATGAATCCTGTATATGACGTCTAGTTAAAATAGAGGAATTAACAGGAATGCACATACAACCTTAACGAAAAACAGTCATTATTATAGCATTATATTCTACGTTGTATTGCTCATATAAGAAATGTCTACCACTATAGGAGTGAAATTATATAAAGCATCACCAATTACGTCACAGATTGGTAATTACATCATAATGCAAACCACAATAGCGACAATTATAACACATCTCCTGTATAATTGAACAGTAACGATTATACCCACGGTAACAATATCTATAGTTAATTATATAACACGTTAAAAAGAAAGTTATTTGCTCCAATAACCTTTCGATTTTTTCCCAACCGATTATGTAACTTCATTCCAATTTTATCACTTAAGAGTTTGTTTATGACACAATTAAGTGATTATCTTACAGCTCAGAGATTATATGCGACAGGTGAGTGATTATATTATCACTTCAAAATGTCTATAATCCAAAAACAACGTCACGTTATCCCACATACAATAATTATTACGTGACAGTCAGGTAATTAGGTCACAGGTATATTCTAATTAGTGAGAACTTAAAGGTGTGTCAAGCGTTTAATATCAACACCATCATAGTTACTTTAATAACACTACCACCATCACAACCACTACTACCACCATCACAAGCACTATTACCACCATCACAACCACTACTACCACTACCATCATCACAACCACTACTACCACTACCACCATCACAACCACTACTACCACTACCACCACTACTGACACCACTAATTCTACCAGACCTTCAGCATCACATCACCACCACCACACATAGCCTTCTCTACCACACCACCCTTACACCACCATACACTACCACCTCACCCTAACTACCACACAACCGCCACTACCACACCACCTCCGCCCACTTCCACACCACCTCCACTCACTGCCACACTGCCACAATCCCACACACTACACCAAACCACACCCACTACCACACCACCTCCACCCACTACCACCGCCACCCACTACCACCCCACCTCCACCCACTACCACACCACCCACTACCACACCACTTGCACCCACTACCACACTGCCACAATCTCTCACATCACACCACCCCCACCTACTACCACACCACCCCCACCCACTACCACACCACTTGCACCCACTACCACACCGCCACAATCTCTCACACCACACCCCCTCCGCCCACTACCACACCACCTCCGCCCACTACCACACCGCCACAATCTCTCACACCACACCCCCTCCGCCCACTACCACACCACCTCCGCCCACTACCACACCGCCACAATCTCTCATACCACACCCCCTCCGCCCACTACCACACCACCTCCGCCCACTACCACACCACAAGAAAGCTGCCAGGTAACCCGAGGAAGCATAAGACTGTATTTTCTCTTGGACACATAATAAGAGGTCACTAATTGGCTGGTGTCAAGGAGAGTGGGGAGGTAAATTACTGTATTAACTTGTGATGACCTTTGGTGTTGCTGTCAGGGAGGAAGGGAGGGTAAAGGGGGGGGGAGGAAGGGAGGAAGAGGGGGAGGGTGGGTTAGGGTGAGAGGGAGGGAGGGGCAGGGTGAGAGGGAGGGTTGGGGAAGGGTGAGGGTATAGAGGGAGGGAAGGAAGGAGGGAGGGAGGGAGGGAGATTGAGAGGGAGGGTGAGGGGTGGATGGAGGGAAATAGAGTGGGGCAGAGGGATGGAGGGAAGTAAAGAGGGAGGAAAAGATAGGAGACAGACGATGGAGAAAAAGAGACAGAAAAAAAAGGCAACAGAGAGAAGTAGAGACAAACAAACAGACAAACAGACAGACAGACAGACAGACAGACAGACAGACTTTCATCTCTACTGAATTAACTCATATAAAACTATCTACTTAAATAGCAACAGTTAAGCCACGCGCTGAATTATTCATAGCTAAGATCTTCACCGACACTGAGCACAATGTTCGGTCAAATGCTAAACTATCCATCCATTAGCATAAGTCTCGTCTCTCTCTCTGTGTTCATAGCAGTTTCGTAAATAGGTACATCAGAAAATGGGATGGTATCGTTGTGGGAGTGAGACGGAGTTTAGGTTCTTTCATATGATGGGTTAAAATTAATAAGAATAAATAATACCAAGCCAGATGAGTTGTGGTGGTGAAGGCTCTAGTGTGGTGGTGGTTAGTTGTAGTGTGGTGGAGTTAGTGTGGTACTGGTGCTACTAGTGTCACTTATATACGAAGACACCACCTCCAGATGTTGTGTGTTTCTCAGGACACGGATCAAGACGCACCTGTGGTCAAGGAACGTGTGGCTGATGACTCGCACTCGCTCCTCTGTTTTACATAAGAAGAAGGCCTGCACCAAGACCGAAGAGTGTAGCTTAACTGTTGTAATCACGACTGAGCTGTCTAACCACGCGGGGAGAGGACCAGCGATAACAAACTGTCTCGTGTTCCCCAACCACCACAGACTCGAGGCAGAGGTTCAGAAAACGATCATTTCTCAACAAGTCGTCCGTCTTCACACACCATCCTCACCTAACAACCAATTATCAGTTAAGACAGACGGTCATTCACACAGCTGACGAGCAACAAATTATCCGGTTCTGACGGACAGTCCATGGTGACGCCACCCTCAGAGACCCGATGTCTTCAATATCGAAACAGATCGGCCCATCCATGAAGCGGGGAGACGACAGAGATGGAAGGAGAGGAAATGTTATCAAGATTTCTGCTGGCAAGTCCTTCCGATAGTGACAACTGACCAGGTCTGCTGCCGGACTTATGAGCTGTGAGGTGGACTCATGAGCCGACCCCGGACTCATGAACCCTGACCCCACCCTGCCGCAGACACCATCAACGAACCTCAGATATCGCCCCTCGAGTGTGGTGGTGTGTTAGTGGTGGTAGTAGTGTAGCAGTACCAATGGTGTAATGATGTGATAGGAATATACCATAAGTGTGGTAATAACTTGATGGGATTAATAACCTCATAACATTAATGACCTAATTATAACGTCACTATAGTAAATTACTAAAGCAGTACTAAATAACCCAGTAATTAAAACCTAACCTAACCTAACCTAACCCTCTTTCCATACAAGTTTCCCCCAAAGACTCACAAAATAATATGATGAACGGGACCACAAGACACAAAGACACGAAAAATTCTTATGGAAAGAAAAATTGGTACCATTTGTCTTGTCACTGCCAGTAATTATATATGTGGTGGGTAGTGAAGATAATGACTGCTCATCTTCCAGACTCTCTAAGGAGACTTTCATTAAATATTCAACGTGAAAATGTCTCATGAATAAGTAGTAAAAAGCAGCAATGAAAATCAAAAATATTAAAAATTAGAATTGTTTTTGATATCTGGGTGTGTGTGTAAATCTTGGCTATATATATTACACACCCTGGCTATATATTACACACCCTGGCTATATATTACACACCCTGGCTATATATTACACACCCTGGCTATATTCTACACACCCTGGCTATATTCTACACACCCTGGCTATATATTACACACCCTGGCTATATATTACACGCCCTGGCTATATATTACACACCCTGGCTATATATTACACGCCCTGGCTATATATTACACACCCTGGCTATATATTACACACCCTGGCTATATATTACACACCCTGGCTATATATTACACACCCTAACTATATTCTACACACCCTGGCTATATTCTACACACCTACACCTATGAACGTCCATCAATCAACTCCAACATAGACGAAATGCTAATTCCTTTACACCAAAATACGATCAAAAGAAACGAAGTTAATTCCCTGAGAAAAAAAAAAACTAACTTTAAAATTCAATTAGGGGAGACTTAAAAAAAATCCGAGGTATAAAAAAAGATAAAAACAACAGCTAGAATTTAAAATAGAATAGAAATATGAATAAAAAAAAAACACGGATGAAAGAGAATCAGTATGTGAACTAAACCAAGAGAATATTCGACCTAAAAGAGATAGTCACATGAAACAAAAACAAATAAACAAAAAAAAATATATATATATAAATGCCAAAATCGAGTAAAGGGAAAAAATAGTACAAACTTTAACTAGAAAAAATATGAAGGAAAAATAGTTTCCATAAAAGTGTGGATGAGGTTGAGTGGTTGATGCCGGGAGTCCCATTAGTACCTCACACAGCCAGGTAATGAGTGGTCACAGGTGTCATTAGTACCTCACACAGCCAGGTAATGAGTGGTCACAGGTGTCATTAGTACCTCACACAGCCAGGTAATGAGTGGACACAGGTGTCATTAGTACCTCACACAGCCAGGTAATGAGTGGTCACAGGTGTCATTAGTACCTCACACAGCCAGGTAATGAGTGGACACAGGTGTCATTAGTACCTCACACAGCCAGGTAATGAGTGGTCACAGGTGTCATTAGTACCTCACACAGCCAGGTAATGAGTGGTCACAGGTGTCATTAGTACCTCAGAGAGAGAGAGAGAGAGAGAGAGAGAGAGAGAGAGAGAGACGAATATACAACTACATGAATAAGATTAAAGCACAGACAGACAGATAGATAAATAGATACCGAAGTAGATAGATAGATAGATAGATAGATAGATAGATAGATAGTACCGTTATACACTTACGGATATTTATACAATCAGACATAATATCAATGTAAATGTTTCAATGCATTACTGCCAAGCTTAATTAAGCAAATGTTCTACTCGCACGTGAAGGTCATTAAAGGCCAAACACATTAATTAAACTGGGGGAAGCAGAGCACAGCAACCAGCGCTAAAAAAAGAACTATTTCCCTTTTATATTTTATTTCTACTTATAACTAAACAATCGATCATCTGTCCTTTACCGCTCTTTAACAAGTTACTATTTTGATTTTTATTATTTTTTTTTCACTTAAGAGGTTCTAGAAACACTTAATTTTGTTTTATATTTTCTCGTAAAAAAGTAAGATTTTTCACGGATTTTGCCTTTTTTTTTTTTTTACTTTTTTATAATTTACGTATTGGGGAGGGGGGGGGGGGAGGGAAATTTGATGTAATGATTTTCTTTAATAAATTCAATACTTTTAAAAACAACTGAAGTTAAGTTAGGTTAGGTCAATCAGCGGGTTGTATGTGACCTCTCCCTTAGTGACACAAGTTAGTGGCTCAATATTGACATTTCGTTTACCAAGTTCTGGGACAGCGCCTAAAAGCTCTCTTTATCCAGGTACCTTAATGGATAACTTCCCTAAAGTCACAGGGAGATACGAGAGAACTACTAGATACGCCAGGTAGAGGGATAGGATTTTTATTTTTTTTTTTTAAGGGGAGTTTGTTGACGTAGAGTTAAAATTCAGTTGTATAGCTTAAGTTCAGGGTAGGGGCGGGCGGGTGTGTGGGTATTGTGAATTTAAACTTATTTTAGTCTCTCTCTCTCTCTCTCTCTCTCTCTCTCTCTCTCTCTCTCTCTCTCTCTCTCTCTCTCCAAAACGTTTTTCTCTGATATATTTCTCACTTGCCAAACTTTTACTTCGACAGACGTTTTTCCCTGCAAGTGCTTGTTCTTGGTAAATGTTTCACCTGGGTTGTGTTTCTGGAGGTAAACGTTTCTGGAGGAGAAATATGTTCTTGGTAAACGTTTCTCTTAAACGTTTCTCTCGATAAAAGTTTCTCCTGAAAAACATTTATCTCGACAAAACGTTCTCTCTGTTTACGTCTCCTGTGGCATATATTTCTCTGCTCACGTTTCTTTTGACCAATGTTTCTCACGACAAACGTTAGGAATGGCACCTTACCATACCATCTCTAACAAGAATCATCTAAATAAACAAAGACAGTCCAAGAAAAAAGTCGTAAGAATAAAGAAGGAAATATTCTCGTTAACCTAAGACGATAATTGACTGAGAACGTGAAGGAAGGAAAACCCACAAAAAGGAAGAAGGAAAAAGAAGGAAGAAGGAAGAAGGAAGAAGGAGGAAGAAGGAGGAAGAAGAAGGAAGAAGAAGAAGGAAGAAGAAGGAAGAAGGAAGAAGAAGGAAGAAGAAGGAAGAAGGAGGAAGAAGGAAAAAGAAGGAAAAAGGAAGAAGGAAAAGGAGGAAGAAGGAAAAAGGAAGAAGGAAAAAATGAAGAAGGCAAAAGAAGAAAAGAAAGAATGAAGTCAGTAGATGAAGAAAGTACAATGATAGGGTAAAAAGGATGAAGGATGAAGATGGTGAATGAAATATGCAAACTGAGGAATAGAGTGATATAAGGAGAGAGAGAGAGAAGGATAATAAGAAAAGAGATGATAAGAAAAGCAAGAATTAGGTTCAGAATTAATGGATACAAGACGTTAATAAAAAAAGAGAGATTGTAGTTGTGTGTTGTGTTGTGTTGTGTTGCTGTGTTGCTGTGTTTATGGTGATATAATGTATTCTATATGAGATTATAACATCACCAAAATATTAAATAAAATAAAGAAAAAATAAAATACAAAAATAATTCAATTTCCCCTAAACACAAAAATTTAATCGAAATCAATAAGGTAATAATTATTTCTACTTTAATTTGACTTTTTAGAGAATGAAGAGGAGTTTCTTAAAAGCCTAATGAAAGCCTGTGTAAGTAATGCTAATAAAAACACAACACTTAGAAGCAGGGATAAGGTCTTGAGGAGAAAATGGCTGTAGTGAACTAAATTCCTTGCTTGATAATTGCATTCTGAGGCGCGGGGCATCTTGTGTGCAGTGAGGAAAACCAATTAACAAAGAACCTGTAAAGGTTTCAAGTTGTTTTACTGCGGGAGAGAGAGAGAGAGAGAGAGAGAGAGAGAGAGAGAGAGAGAGAGAGAGAGGGAGAGAGGTTCATGTAGTAGTGTGGTGGTTGTTCCCTTAGGTGTTGATGGTTGTGGTGGTAGTTGCCGTCTGGTGTGATGGTAGTGATATTACTTCCTAGTGACAGCGATTGTGGTAGTTATCTAAAGTGGTGCTAACAGTACAAGTGAAGATAGATAATAATAGTAGTAGTAGTAGTAGAAAATAGTAGATATAGTAGAAATAGAAGTCATAGTAGAAATAGAAGTCATAGTAGAAATAGAAGTCATAGTAGAAATAATTAATCGTCATCGTGTTAATTGACTGTCACACCAATAACAACATTTGCTGTCAGACAAACACCATCAACCCAAAAATAACACACACCCTCCAAACAAAACAACAAACACGTCACCTCAACACAGTGAAGTAAAGACCAACAGTTACACAAAGAGGAAGGAAAATCTATCTACACTCGTATCTGAAAGCGCAACAGGGCGGCGAGAGGAGGAACACCAGATGCGTAGCCAAACACCCTGGACAATTCACTCCTAACAAGCTGTGTGTGCGTGTATGTGTATGTGTGTTCGTGTGTGTGTGTTCGTGTGTGTGTGTTCGTGTGTGTGTGTGTGTGTGTGTTCGTGTGTGTGTGTGTGTGTTTTCAAAGGTTGGTGAGCCTCGGAAAAATGAACCCAACTTTTCAACCATTTATTTTTAAGGGACTGAGGCAGAAGTCCAGCATTCTCTTGCGCCGCTGCTGCCCACTGAGCCAGGGGAGGGTGGGAAGAGGGAGGGTGGGAAGGGGGAGGGTGGGGAGGGGGAGGGTGGGAAGGGGGAGGGTGGGAAGGGGGAGGGTGGGAAGGGGGAGGGTGGGAAGGGGGAGGGTGGGAAGGGGGAGGGTGGGAAGGGGGAGGGCGGGAAGAGGGAGGGTGGGAAGGGGGAGGGTGGAAAGGGGAAGGTGGGAAGAGGAGGAGAAGGAAGAAGAGAAGGGACGAAAGGAAGGAAGGGATACAGGAGGATGAGAAGGGAGTAGAAAGAGGAGGATGATGATGAGAAGGGAAGGAGATAGGTGCATAGGAGTAGGATAGGGTGATGGGGGAGAGGAGGAGAAATAGGTAGAGGGGAAGGAAGGAAGGAAGGAAGGAATGTAAGAGGATGAGAAATGCATGAGAAACATGAAGAGGTGGAGAAGGAGGGAAGAATGTGGGTGAATGGATCTAGGATAGAGGAAGAGGGAAGAGGAGGACAAGGCGAGGAGGGGGGGAAATAGAAGAAGAAAGGGATGGAGGAGGAAGAAGGGAGGTGAGTGAAGTGGGGAAGTAAAGTTAGAATGGAGGGAGAGGAAGAGAAGAGAGGAGGCAGGTAGATGGAAGGAGAGAGGGGAGTAGGGGGTAATTAAGGAAGAGGAAAAGTAGCGGATGGAGAGGAGATGAAGGAGGTGGGTAGAGGGGATAGAAAAATAGATTATGTGGAGAGGTCATGAGGAGGAGAGGGGAGAAAGAGGAAGGCGAGCTTTTTTTTTTTTTTTGATAAAGAGATAAGAACAGAAGCTAGAGGGAGAGTGCCGAGGGAGAGATAGAATAGAGAACGAGATATAACGATGAAAGGGAGAACAAAAGGCTGATGAGGGGGGATATACATTAGCTTTGAGGGAGAGAAGAGGTGGAGAATGAGATAGAAGGAGAGAGGAAGCGTTGAAAGAGAGATAACGATGAGAGAAGAAATGGCGTTGGAGAAGATGCTAACGAGATATTTACATTAGAGAGAGATAAGAGAACAATGCAAAACAAAGAAAAACTTAAAAAAATAATTAATAAAAATTACCCATTAATTCATTATTTACAAATTTAACTCTTTAACAAAACTGTGTACGTGTTTACCATTAACTTATCCTCCTGTTGACGCCCATGTTTGTGTGCAAGGATGGGTGATACACTGAGCTCTGATGTCATGGTAATATGATTAGAGACGCGTCATTCTGTAACAATCAATTACCATTTTAATGCCCGGTGTGTACACAAACAAGCAGAAAGGCAAACAACAGTAAAACAAACACCAATTAAGCCAACGTCAGACTCTAATGCCTGTAAACAATATGTGGAGCTTTTAAATACGTTGTTTCATATACGGCATGGCGTCCACGGAAGGTCTATTTATATCATGATTGTTTCATTGTAATTAGAAATGCATTCATTGTATCTATTTATGCATGAAACTGTTAGGTTACGTTACGTTTAGGGCTTAGGTTAGGTTAGATCAGGTTAGAATAACTTAGGTTACTCCAGTGCTATTCTGATGGCCGACACAGAATGGCCGCCACAACTAAAGTCATGGCCGCCACAGCTAAACTGAAAACCGCCACAGCTAAACTGAAAACCATCACAGCGAAACTGATAACCACTACAGCTAAAGCAATAGCTGCCACAGCGAAAGTAAAAGCCACCACAGCTAAAGTGTTAGCCAGCACAGCTAACTCTCCCGCTTTGACCGAAGTACTGTTACGCGGAAAAAATTAATTGCTATACACAGGGTAAATATATCAGTGTGGGCAAGTAATTATAGTTTGTGTGCAGAAAAATACCGAAATTAACTTCATAAATAATTGTTACGAGGGAAAATAATTAATTACACACATACATTTCGTTTATATGGGTGAATAATTAATTACATTGGTGGATAATTATCATGGAGCGAATTATAGTACACTAAAATATATACATAATCACTCGGATAATAAAGAAAAAACTGATAATGAAGGAAAAAAGGAAAACTAATTTATTTAGATGTAAACACTAATTACGTTGGAATAGGAAAATGCGAAATGCGATTGGAATAAAAAAAACTATGTTGGAAATGGGAAAGAAAAGATAATTATAGTGAAAAAAATGGTGATTTGGAAAGGGAAATAATAATTTGAAAGGAAATATTCTCTAAATTAATACTGAAATATACTGTATATACCTGGCAGGGAAAATTATGTAAATGGCAGGGAAAAATATATATACTGCTGGTAAGGACAAAATAAATTTGGAAAAAATAAATAGAAAAATATAAAACTACAAATATAGATTGAATTTGGAAAATAAATCTAGAACGGAAAAGAAATTTTCAAGAAAAACAAAAGCTGGAAAGAGAAAAAACTATCATGTTGGAAGGAAAGAAACTCGACCATAAACAGAGGAAGGAAGGAAAGTGACAGGCAGGAAGTTGTCATAACCTGAGATGATGATTGGTGTGGTTGAATGTGGGTGCGCCAAGTCCGTAGACTTGCTAGTGCTACTGTACTGTTAATCTACACGAAAAATATTTTTGTTTGTGTGTGTGGCAGCATTATGTTAGTGTTAAGGTGCAAGCACTGCTTGCTCCCTCTCACTTTCAGCTACCGCCGCTGGCTAGCCCTCGTGGTGAACAGGGAAGCAACTTGCATAAGTCTTCCCCTGCCAGTACACAGCCTCCTAACCATCAAGACTCCTGCTGTGCCTCCTCGTGGCCACACACGGTAACTGGGTGCCTCGTGGGCCCAGGCTAGACCAGCATGGAATCTCTGAGTAGCAGTGGGCCCCAGAAGGACGGCGCACAGGCTCACTGGCATGTGGACATGTAATGGCGCCTACCAACCACCGCCCCACTGCCTTGCGGATTAACTTTGGCAGGTATAAGGCAACGGGAGTAAACCCCGAACTAAAAATCTGCGGTGGAGCCCCGCATCAGGCAGACATGCCTTCAGATTTCCAACAAGATCCCAACGACGATGTGGGCGGAAGAGGTGACCACAGTGGAAACCAAACGACTACACCGGCAGACGAAGGCCATCTACCAAGGCAAAACCCAACAAACTGGGCTACCGGCAGTCCATTGCAAGTCTCCCTCTCCCCAGTCGTCGCAACACTTGCACCACTGGATCAGGAAAAGGAAAAGCCAAGATGTGTGGTTGCAGCCTGCACTCCTGCCTCACAACATAAATCAACTCACACGCAGCCATAACCCAGCTCACTATACCTCTCATCATCATCAAAATCCCTTATGCCTCCAAAAGCCCTATGGCGACGGACGAGTGGTGACGGGGACAGGCAGAGATGACTGCCGAGAGTCTCTAATCACAACTCGCACATGGGCGGCGCAGATAAGATGGTCGTTTATGCACTGGGATCTAAGCAGCAGTGCAATCCTGTCCTGTCTGTGTGACGGAGCAGCCCTTACGAGGGGCCACTCTGCCCACCCCACACGGGTAGGGGGGCTAAAAAAGGTGCCCTAAACATAACCTGCCTAAAACCCAACCTAACTGGGCAACCGCACCCAGTAAGGTCATCCTTATGCGGTCGAAAACAAAATCAAAATCACAGATCCAAGCAAAAACAAACCATACAACCTCTTATGGTCGCTGCATGGAATGTCAGGACCCTTCTGGAAACTGGCACAAATGCATTTACTTGTGGCAAAAGAGCTGGTTAGGTATCAAATCGACATAGCAGCCATCAGTGAGTCCCGGCTCCCAGATGAATGCCAGCTCTCAGAACAGGGGTCTGGCTACACCTTCTGGAAGGGTAAACCTGCTGCAGAGAGAAACCGATTTATGGAGTTGGCTTTGTCATCCGCCAATGCATCCTACACAGGCTAACTGAAATGCCTATTGAGATCAACGAGCGCCTCATGACGTTTCGAGTTCCACTGAATCACTTACATTATGCCTTCTTCATCAGTGCATACGCCCCAACACTGGATGCAGAGGATGACATCAAAGAGGCCTTTTATGCCGCCCTTGACAGTGCTGACCTCTACCCCCAGAGAAGACAAGGTTGTGCTCCTTGGAGACTTCAACGCCAAAGTTGGCAGAGATGCTGACATTTGGCAGGGAACCATAGGGAGAAATGGACTAGGCAAGTGTAATCCCAACGGCCTACTCCTTCTTGGCAAGTGTGCTGCTCATACCCTCACTATCACCAATACCTTGTTTAGGCAGGCCGACAAGTTCAAGGGATCGTGGCAACACCTTCGATCCAAACACTGGCATCTCATTGACTACATCATTGTCAGAGAAAGAGATCGCCGAGATATCTTCATCACCCGTGCCATGCTTGTTCTCAGACCACTGTGACACTTATCATTGACTTGTCAGAGCCAAGCTCTCACTTCACGTCACCCCAAAACGGTGAAGACAGCAAGCCTCCAGAAGAGGTTTTGATACTAATCGTCTGGAGGATCCAGCGGTAACACATGCTTCCAGAGAGCAGCTCGAACACGGGCTTATAAACAACCCAACAGCAAACAACTTGAATCCCAGTGCCAAATGGGATACTCTTAATATTGTTATGACAAAAACCTGCAGAGACCCTCGGCCAGATCAAAAGAATACACCAGGACTCGTTTGATGAAAATGACCCGGCAATGAAAGTACTCATCGATGATGAACGTGCTGCTTTTACTGACTGGCAGAACAACCCTCAGTCTCGGACCAAAGCTGATACCTTCCGCAAGAAGAAAGCGGCAGCCCAGCGGGAACTTCGCAATCTAAAGAACGAATGGCTTAAAAATAAAGCACGTGAAGCATAAAAACTTGCAAATCAGCACAAGATGCGCGAATTTTTTATTTGCACTAAATCATTTTATGGGCCAGTCACTCGTGGTGCAGCGACCCTTCGCCCATCTGACGGTAACTAAATTAAAGACGACGAAGGCCTCCTTCAGCGCTGGAAAGAGCACTACCATTCATTGCTCAACCGAAACACCGATGTGGATTTCCTGACTACCCAACAGGTCCCTCAGCATCCAGATTTGACCCACCTCAGCTATCCTCCATCTCTGGATGAGGTAGCTACTGCCATCAAACAGATGAAAAATAACAAAGCCTCAGGGCCTGATGGAATCCCAGCCGAGGTGTATAAAGCAGGAGGACCACTGCTTATCAGCCATCTCCACTCTCTCCTGGAAAATATATGGGAAAAGGAGGAAATCCCCCAAGCTCTTAAAGACGCCTCCATTGTCAATATCTATAAGAACAAGGGAGACCGGTCAGACTGTGGCAACTACCATGGGATCTCGCTCCTCTCCGTAGCTGGCAAGATTATCGCCCGAGTCCTCCTTAGCAGAATTCTTCCTGAGGCGGAAAATACCTCCCAGAATCTCAATGTGGTTTTAGACCATCACGTGGCATGATCTTTGCTGCCCGCCAGATACAGGAAAAGTGCAGAGAACAGCGTCTTGACCTGTACATGGCCTTCATCGACCTAACCAAGGCCTTCGACTCGGTCAACAGGGAAGCCCTCTGGTGGAACCTCAGCCGTTTTGGCTGCCCACCAAAATTCATCGCCATTGTGAGGCAACTCCACGATGGCATGAACGGCAGTGTCATGCACAACGGCACCCAGTCAGAGTCATTCCCCATCCAAACAGGGGTTAAACAAGGGTATGTACTGGCACCAACTCTCTTTTCCATCTTCTTAGCTGCCTTATTCGTGCCAGTCCCAATTTAGCCAGTGGGGTGAACATCGAGTACCGGGTGAAGGGGGATCTTTTCAACATAAGACGACCCCAGTCAAGAACAAAGGTGTCGGCAGCTTCCTTTACTAAACTTCAGTATGCAGAAGACCTCACCCTTGTTGCTCTCACTGAAAACGACCTACAGGAGATTCTGAACACCTATGCAGACGCCATTGCACACTTCGGCCTTGTGGTGAATGTACGTGACACTCAGATTCTCCTTCAAACTGCCCCTGGTTCAGACACACCTCCACCATCCCTCCAGCTTAACGGTATTACCCTCTCTATTGTTGACCACTTTCGGTATCTCAGCTTCCACCTGTCCACCACCGCAAACATCGTTGAAGAGATTCATCATCGGATCAGATGTGCATCTCAAGCCTTGGGCGGACTCCCAAACTCTCCTTTTACGTCGTCCCATATCAACAAAGACAACAAGCTGGAGGCTCAAGCCATGGAACATGCCTTCAGAAAGCACCTCGACGATGGGTTGATAAACAACCCAACAACAAAGAACCTAAATCCGAGTACCGAATGGGGTATCCTCAACGCTGTCATCACAGAAACCTGCAGCAAGACCCTCGGCCAGATCGAAAGAAAACACCAAGATTGGTTTGGTGAAAATATCCAGGAAATCGACGTATTCGTCAATGGTGAACTCTCTGCTGTCACTGACTGGCAGAACAACCCTCACCCTCGGACCAAAGCTATACCTTCCACCAGAAGAAAGGGGTGGCCCAACGCAAACTTCCCTATCTAAAGGATGAACGGTGATAAAGTAATGCGTGGAATGCAAGAAATTGCAGATGACCCAAGATGCGCGAATTTTTCAATTCCACTAAAGTACTGTATGGCCAACTACTCATGGCTTGCCCGCCCCCCTGCTCATCCGACGGTAACTCCCTAATTAAAGACAATGCAGGAATCTGTTAGTGCTGGAAAGAGCACTACCATTCCCTGCTCAACCGAAACACCGATGTGGATGTTTTGACTACCCAGCAGGCCAATCAGCACCCGGAGCTGACTCACCTCGGCTATCCTCCATCCCGTGATGAGGTAGCAACTGCCATCAAACATGAAAAACGACAAAGCCTCAGGGCCTGATGGAATCTTAGCCGAGGTGTATAAAGCAGGAGGACCCCTGCTTACCAGCCGTGTCCACTCTCTCCTGGAGAATATATATGACAACTACTGCGGGATCTCGTTGCTGTCCATAGCTGGCAAAATTATCGCCCGAGTCCTAAACAAACTTCTTCCCGAGGCAGAAAACTTCCTCCCAGAAATTCACTGTGGCTTTAGACAATCACCTGGCGCCACTAACATGATCTTTGCTGCTCGCCAGAAAACATCAGACCCTCAGTCGTTTCAGTTACCCACTAAAATTCATTACCATTGTGCGGCAACTCCAAGATGGCATGAACGTCAGTGCCCTGCATAATGGCACCCAGTCTGAGTTTATTCCCTATCCAAACGGGGTAAAACAAGGATGTGTACTGGCACCAACTCTCTTTTCCATTTTCTTGGCTGGCTTTCTTACTCGTGCCAGTGCCAATTTAGCCAGCGGGGTGGACATTCTATACCGGATGAAGGGACTTTTCAGCATAAGACGACTCCAGGTAGGAACAAAGGTGTTGGCCAGTTCCATCACTGAACTTCAGTATGCAGACCTCACCCTTGTCACTCATATTGAACGCGACCTACAGTAGATCATGAACACCTACACAAATGCGTATGCACACTTCGGCCTTGAGATGAATGAACATAAGACTCAGATTCTCTTTCAACCTAACCCTGGTTCAACCACACCTCCACCTTTAATGTTATCCACTTTTAATATCTTGACTCCCACCTGTACACCACCGCGGATATTGATGAAGAGGTTCAACATCCGTACCCCTGTCATCAACTGTAGGGAGCTGAAATAATCTACAAAGTTGCACGTATATCAAACAGTGGTCCTCCCCATCCTGTTATATGGCAGCGAGACATGGGTCACATACAGTAGGCACCTCAAGGCACTTGAAAACTTTCACCAACGTAGTGTGCGTTCCATCCTCCGAGTTCGCTGGGAAGACAAGAGAACAATTGCCAGCATTCTCGCTGACACCAACTGTAGGAGCATCGAGTCTACCATTATCCATGACCAACTACGTTGAACTGACCTTGTTACCCGCATGGACGACAGTAGCCTGCAGCTACTTTACAGTCACCTAACGAATGGTAAACGAAACGCTGGCGGGTAAATGAAAAGGTATAAGGATAGTCTTAAGACAAACCTGAATAAGTGTCAAATCGATTCCCTCATCACATGGGAGACGATCACGCCACACCATAACGCTTGGGGGGCACCACACGAGGTGGTGTCAATACTTTCGATTTAGCCCGACTGCATACCGAGGCAGACAAGTGTCAGCGCCGGAAAGACGCTGCCACCGCTCCTCCTGCACTAGATGTAGCCCTCCACACGTGCAACATCCGTGAACAGCCCTGCCAGTCCCGTATCGGCCTCTCGAGTCACTTGAAAGCTCTCCAACGAAGGTGGCAGCTTTAATAACTCATATAATTTTATCATAACTGGATGATCGTCATACTCGATTCCAAGTGACAGCAAAGTAGTAGTAGTAGTAGTAGAGTGTGTGTGTGTGTGTGTGTGTGTGTGTGTGTGTGTGTGTTTGTGTGTGTGTGTGTGTTTTGTGTGTGTGTGTGTGTGTGTGTGTGTGTGTGTGTGTGTGTGTGTGAGTAAGGACTAGATTTAATTTCCAAAGAGAAAAACATCATTTAGAGAGATTCCCAACACAATCTCGTCTCTCATCTCCTGGTCAGTGACAGGAGATACGCCCACAGCACACACGTTGACACGCCCATCCCGTCCATAACACGCACGTTGACACACTCACTCCGCCCATAACACGCACGTTTAGATGCCCACTCCACCCACAACACACACGTTGACACACCCATCCCGCCCATAACACGCACGTTGACTAGCCCACTCCGCCCATAACATCCAGGATCCTGAGGTCAGAGAAGGACTGGAGAGATAGAGTGTGTGGCAAGCGAGGGAGGGGAATGTTTTTACTAAGCCACATGACTATTATCTCTCCCTCACTGTAGTCAACCTTTAACTCTGACCACAAATTCCACAAAGTACATCAGAAAAAACCATCCTCAGCTAAAAATACGAAGACGCGTTTAATACTCGACAATTCCCCCCCCCCCCACCCCACAAAAAAATAGTAATAATATTGATAAAATAATGAAGCCTTAAAATAATCTGAAGCTTTACCATAACCAGAGGAGTTCTCGTAATTTCCTTTGAGTCGGAGATCAACTTACGAATCTCTGAGCCTCGAAAAAACAAAGTTGAGTTAGGGGACGTAAGTTGTCTTGCTGTGTGGGTCCATCTGTTGCTTCTGTGTGGTCATATCCTCTCCCCAGCTACAACAATTCATTAACTGTTTTTTTTTTTTTGTTCTGTCCTTCCCTAGTGATTTAGGGGTTAGATAAATTCTCTCTCTCTTTCCTCTCTTGTCCCCTCTCCTCCTCCTCCTCTTCCTGCCCTTGTCTTCTTCCTGCTCCTCGTCCTCTTCCTCCTTTCCTGTCAGACATAATATTGACTACTGTCTTTCCCATCTGACGTCACCCACCTGTTCCACCCTTCTACTAACCTTCTATCTGACACAACACTGCTTTCCCTTCCAATCCGAGCTGACACAACGCTGCCATCCCCCTTCATTCCCATCTGACACACAAATGCCCTCTCCCTGTTTCTATTAATCTGACACATAACTGCCTTCCGTCACTCCCTGCTTCCCTCCTCCTTCCCTACCTGACACAACCACTGGCGTCACCTCCCTTTCCATAACCATCTCCCCCACCACCCTCCCATTAAAAACATACCTGGATCAATTCTCCCCTTCCCTCATTACAGTCTTCCCCCATCACTTCCTCTCCCCATTTTTTTTCTTTTTATAGGTCAGTCCCCCCTTCCTACCCCCCTCCCCCCTCAGCACCACTATTACACAACCTTCCCACTTCCCCGTTCTCTGTCCCTCCCTCAGTCCTTCCCACACCTTCTCTTTCACCCTCTCTCACTCACTCTCTCCTCTCCCCTTCCCTCACAGCATCAGTTGGTTTTCTCCCCCACCTGCTCTCGCTCCCTCGCCCCCTACAAATTCCTTTTATGGGCCAATTCTTCCCCCTCCTCCTCCTCCCCCCCCCCCTCACCACAACCACTTTAAAGAGTTTCACCCCCTCCCCATCCCATTCCCCTTCTCCTCTCCACATACTCCCCCTTCCCTTCCAATCCTACAAATTCCCTTTACGAGCCGATTCCCCACCTCTCCCCAGCACCGCTATAAAACACCCTTCCCCTTTCCCTCCGTGCCTTCCCTTGCCATGCCTCCCTTCCCTCACAGCGTGTGGTCACCTCCTCCTCCTCCTCTTCCCCAGTACCACCAACCCTCTTCCTCCTGCAGGTTGATTCACAATCTCCCTGTCAAATCCACTAAGGTAATCCTGGCCTTTGTAACAACACAGGTGGACGTTCTCCCTTCCTTCCTTCCTCCCTCCCTCCTTACCTATCTTCCTCCCTCCCACCCTCCCTCCCTACCTCTCTTCCTCCCTCACACCTTCCCTCCCTTCCTCGCCTGCCACCCCACCTCTCTCCCTCCTGCTATCCTTCCCTCCTGCCATCCTTCCTTCCCTCCCTACCTCTCCCCCCTCCTTCCCTCCTTCCCATGTTGTCCTGTAAGATGGCGATAAAATAAGAAGTGTTCTGGGAGTTTTGTTTTGTTTTGTTTTGCTCTCCATTACGTCTCGTGTGTGTGGGTGTTGATCCCCGTCTTTCTTATGTCTGTCTGCATGTTTCTCTCATTATCTATCTGTTTTTCTATATATCTGTCTCTTTTTTTTTGTCTGTCTGTCTCTCTCTGCCTGTATCTCTCTCCTCTGCTTCTCCTGCTTCTCGCTCTTCTGCACACAACTATTGAAATTGTTTTTCTTGATCTGTCTCCTGGATAACTACCACCAGTTTTGTTTTTCTCTCGAAGTGATGAATTCTACGTGTTTTTTTTTTGTTTGTTTTTTTTACATGCCATTGTTCTCCTCCTCTCTGTCTCTTTCTACTCTACCTCTCTCCCTATTTCTGTCTCTCTACACATCCTCTTTTCCTATCTCTTTATCACTACCTTCTCCCTGTCTCTCTGCTTCTACCCTCCCCCTATCTCCCTTCTCTATCTCTCTATCTCTGTCCTGCATCTTTTTGTCTTTCTCTTTTCATTGGCCTCTTCCCTCCCATCAAACACCACCTCTACCTTTGTTTACAGTCCAACGTGTGTGTGTGTGTGTGTGTGTGTGTATGTTGTCGCGGAGAACGAGGAGGTAGGGAGGGAGGGGGAGCGTTTGAAGCCTTTCCGTTCCTCTCCCTCCCTACCCCTCTATCCACCCTGAAAGTTGATACGAGAGGTGAATTCTACAAGATAATCGTCTCTAACACAGTATCAGGGGAGGGGGAACTGCGACTCTCTCTCTCTCTCTCTCTCTCTCTCTCTCTCTCTCTCTCTTACTGCGTCACTTCTTTAAAGCCAGTTTCAGTAACTCACTTCACAAACTATTCCTCCCATTCACTCTCACGTATTTACTCGCTTCCTTCACCCTCTCTTTACACAATGCTGTATGTCGTCAATTACAATAAACAAAAGTATTAAGCCTATCACACTAAATGATTCCGTGCCACAATAAAAGCTTTACCTGGGATTACAATTTATTCAATAGTGTGCCAGCTAACTTATAAATAGTGAGAATTAAGTGTAAAAAGTAAATCTAGTAATTGCTATGGTATTACTGTCGCCTGTGTTCGGATGGTGGCTGTGGCTTGGGTTACTAAATATCTAATGTTGTTGTATCATAATTATTTAGTAGTGTTGCTTATAATCCTTCAAACTTCCCCCTCATTTACCATCTCCTAAAAACAATCCCTTTCCCCCAAATAACTTGAAAGTACTTCCACCCCTCCCCACCCAACAACAGGCATTAGACCTTCATCCTTATCTACAGGCGTCAAGTCAAGTCAGGAGTAGCCTGTAGTGTTTGTGGTCAGTCACTCAGTCAGTTCTTGACCTACACCAGATGTCAGATCAACTCGTTCTGCGGGACTGAACTTCTGCCCAATTATCCTGACATACTTTATCGTATTACCATTTATTATCGGACATTATCGCATCTATAGATCCAAGAAATATTCAGGTAAGTAATGCCCCGTGACAGAAACAGCCATGCAACTTAAATTTACCACCACAGCTTATCCCAACATCGCCTAAGTATTTTAATTTTAATATATTCTCTATGTTAGCTGAATGGTATATAAACAGAATATCATGGGGAAAATTTTGACAAGTCTTTAATATTTTTTATTTTATCTCAGCTCCTTAAACCTACTCAATCTAATTAGGCTGAGGGTTTCATGCATTGTTAAAAGTATAGTGGTTAAGTTAGTATATAAATTGTTACAACTTCTCTCCCTGAAATTATTTATTCAATTTCTAAAAGGCTGAGATATATTAAAGTATGGTTGAGGGTAGACTTCTCACACTGTACACATAAAACCAATTTCTTATCTCTGGCTCTATTCCATCGTCTTTTCCATTTCATTGTCTTTTAACTATATCCTCTTCCCTCTACGCAGAAACTATAGGCAATTTCCTGTTCCATACTTAGTTCCATTTCATTTATATTCACCATACACTTCCTTTAACCCAGACCCTATTTTCTTTTCCTCTATTCCATCGTCTCTTCCTTTCCATTCATCTTCACCTTCCTGCCCCTTTCCTTCTACCCCCCCCCCCTCTCTCTCTGTCTTTCCACACCGTCGCCTCGCCAAAATCACCCCTCGCTTACTTGCTCAGGAAACTATCGATTAACAATTTCCTGTACCAGCTAAGGTTACCCCATATTTGTGTTGCCTCTCTGATCCTAATGTCGCCTCCTCCTCGCGCGTGTGTGTGTGTGTGTACCTCCCCATCGACTCCTCCCTTCTTCTGATATGTTCCACACTCCTACAAACGACCCAAACCCTCCCCCCTTCTACACCAAGTTTTTTTTCTTCCAGGTGTATTTTTTCTAAATGGCTGTGTGCACCTGTTCCCTCCCATTTTACCTGGGATGAAGTAGAGAGAGAGAGAGAGAGAGAGAGAGAGAGAGAGAGAGAGAGAGAGGGTGGACGAAGCCAAGTATCAAAGGTAATCATATATATGACACGGATGTTTATTTTTTATTCTTAGCTTTGTTGTTTTCGATAATAATAATCAATAGGTGTAGTTTTTTGTTTTATTCTTATTATTAATGTGTGTGTTGTCGTGTTCTCACAGCACCACTGGTGGCCGTGTACGCTGTGCGGGGACAGACTGCTCAACTACCGTGTAACTTGACCACAGCCCCTGAGGATCCCGTCATACTGGTCCTCTGGTACAAGAATGGCACAAAGACCCCGGTGTTCAGGTAAGACTCTCACACTATCTTCTTTTCTCTCTCAACTCTCCCGTGTGCGAGTTACCCGAGTAATATTCAACCTTAAATATTTCTTATTTTATAAACTCTTGAATGCAAAAACTATACGGCGGTGTTCAGTAACAAAGAGCCACATAGAAAAATTATTAAAACTCAAACAGGTATTGTGTATCACAGAGACGCCAGGTAACACACCTCCTCAGTCCAACTTGTAGAAGGTGAAAAAAAAACACTCGGGACTTTTCTATGAATGATAATAGAGAGACACTGAGAATAATTCAAGGATGCATTGTTCCTCTGAGAGCTATATAATTACCATATTAATTAACCTCTTCCTTTTACCTGTAAACATAGAACAAAGACGAACACGGACACCAGACCTTCCTCAGTTCACTTTGCCTCCACACAACACACGTCACTAACACAACTTATCTCAAGATACATATAAAGTCACACATTAACCACAACTCTTATGTATACTCCTCAATCTACAACTTGCTTGTAGGAATATACTCATCTACAACCACTCATCTATGTTGGCCTTATATCATCTACGACTGACATACATATATACTCATGTACGAACGACTCTTAGAAATGTTACTGAACAGCGGATAAAAACCCATAATCACCGAACTACCAGAAACAAACACGACAACTGCTAAAGACAGACTTATCTACGTAATTCCTTCACACACGCAGACTCATCTACTGTACTGTACCATTGAAGTACTAAAAGGTAAATACAACAGCCTCTAAAATCAGAATTATCCACACCGTTCTTTCACGTACACGCATCTGCCTACAACTGATCCTTCATGCTCTGTCTCACGAAAAGCTGAAGAAAATTCCTAGTGCTACGTTCTCCCACAAATGGGAACCCCAGTGAATCGCAGACCACCTGGTAGAGTCCATCATCTGATAACAGTGGGTAGAGGAGGTAATGTTACCTCTAGGGAGTCAATATTACTATTGTTATATTTTATGGGCACATGTGTTCACATTTAACCCGCTACGAAGGTTGACTCTATACAAGATGTTACTTAATTTCTATCCCATGCTCAAGTTAATCTATGGGCACCGTAGGGGGAGGCCACACCTACTCGTCGTCCTCTGACCTGACTTGGCTTGGCTTCAACGCTGTACGAAGCTTGGTACAGGTGTGAGAAGTTACCTTGTGTGCCTTGGTTATATCGGTACCTCTACCCTATAAACGTGCACTGTATAATTATGTACCATAACCAAACTGTATAGAGGAAAATACAGTGTGACGTGTTATATTGAAGGTGGCACCCAGTCCCCGCCATTAAGATTGAGGTCAGAGGTCAGACACCGAGGTGCTAGGCCAGCGTTCTGCCTGCTGCAGCCTGCCTCCCTCTTACGTATGGGGCTATAGAGGTCAACTTACCTCGCATCATAAGAGGGTTGCGCCTCCCAGCCACCGTTCACCACCTGTGTGCCACACACTTGGGATAACCAAACTAACTTATACAGTATTTCGCGCATTGTGAAGCAGGCTGTTATACTTAGTGACTTCACATCAGTGTCAGTGAGCTATGACCATGTGTAAAGTGGTATTTGTGGGTGTAGTGTAGTAACCAATGTGACAGCTTCTGGCATCCAGAGTGCCCTGGTGCCCGCAAAGCCTACTCCCGGGCCCGGCCATGTGGCTCCCTGCCTCGCCTCGCCTCGCCTCACCCTCCCTCCCTCCCCCTCCCTCGCTCGCTCCGCTGATGGTTGGCGCTTACCACACGTGTTAATGACTTCATGTGGTGTCTCACGTGACTACGGTCGTTATACTGGGCTGGTGGGAACAGAAATTTAACAAGTGAGTTGGTGAATATTGGGTGTAACTCCTATCAGTGTTACTCAAGGCTCACTTCAAACAACTCAGCCCATTCACACAAGTCCCTGTTACCCGGACATCGCTGGCCTACATATAACCTCTCTGCCCCAGTGTATAAGACCTGGATTCCATTTAAATCTAACCATGGCAGGAGTCGACGCCGGGCGGCGCTCTGCTGATGTTCCTGACGAAGGAAACGAAGGAGGTGAGGAGGACAGTCATGGCGACACTGAAGCTGACTTTCAGAAGTTTAAGACTCGTCAGTAGAAACGCAAATTGGGGACCCAGGGAAGGAAGCAGAGTAGAGCCAATAGGTGCATCCCTCCCATCGCTCCCCGGGCTAACCACATGAGCCTTGCCTTCCCCGAGAACACAACCTTGATGAAGATTAAGTGGTTGAGAGCCCTGAATGAGGAATTATTGCACGACTACACTGAATGTTGTCATGCCAGGTAGCGCCCCTCGTTTCGTCTATGTAGGCCGAGAGGAGACGGATGCTATCCAACGCTTCATTGATGGAAAGGTCGGCTCATTACATTTCATTAAGCGAGATGAACCTGTCCGACCCAAGAAAATGAAGGAATACCTTGTCACCCACTTCCCCAAAGGGTATTCCCCCCAGTGGCGATCTGTTACTTCCGGGCGTCCATAGAGCAAGAAGACTTTATAAGGATGGTGCACAACTTAATAGGATTATCTTTGTTTGGAAGAGGAAGGAACCACCTGCTGGAGAATACTGCTTCTTCGGCAAGTACGGTACCCCTAGCAACATCAGTCGGTGGACTTCCCCTCCCCCACTCCTGTGGTGTGCTACAACTGCTTCTGGGTCAATCATGTGGCGAAATACTGTCACAAGACAGCCACCTGCGCAGAAATGCAAAGCAGGAGGAGCTGCCCCACCAAGGAAGCTGCCTCTCTTAGGAGAGAAGAGAGCAGCCCCCCCCCCCCCCCACCCGGGAGGCAGTGTCCCAGGTGCAGGGAGGAGTGTGTGACGGCCTGGCACCCCGGTTGTCCTGGGAGGCCGCCTCCAATAACGGTCCCATTTAGTGATGCCAATGTTGCCGGATCGCCTCCACCACCTGAAGTCAACAGCCACGGTGACTCTCCTTCGTTAGCCAATGCAGGTCAGGATAAAGCCTACCAAGTAAGTGTACCAGTGAACGATGGCAGTGATAGTGTCAGTGGAGCTTCTGAAGGAGCTGGTGCCTCCTCTCATAATGATGCCAACTTGAGGGTGAGTAGCCAGAGCGAGACCGATAGTGATGGAAGCATGAATGGGGAGAATGAGCCCCAGACTGCCAACGTGGTCTCTTTAATAACCCCAGGTCTGAAGACTGACCATAACCCTATACTTCTTCCAATATTTACGGAGGAGGAACTCGCGGGACTAATGAAGGAACCTGTGTATAAAAATCCTACTGGAATAAGGGCTGTGAGACGCATTATCAAGAACTCCAACGGTGATGAATTTGAAACGGTTAACTTATTGGTCAGGTTGATCTATGAAGCCAACGAGCGACTCTCTATACTATATTCAAGGTGGAACGAGTAACACGAGCGCTTAGGTTTATTTCATGGAAATACCGCAGAATTAATGACCTACAATGCTTTGTTAAAGTTTTAAGCATTGATGTAATTGGTTTACAAGAACCTTACACGTCCAGCACCCAGAAGAAAGCTGCACCCAGGATAGCTGGGTTTACAGCATACAATAATGGAGCAGGAAATGGCCTGCTCACTTATGTAAAGAATGATTTGGTTGTAAATGGATTAAAACTCACAATGATGAAAGTATTCACTATCAACAATTTAAAGTAAAGACAGCAAACAGTCGATTTTCGCTGTATAACACCTATGTTCGGTGTAATGAGCTGCGAGTGGACGTGTTACCAAAGCCATCAGGTAACAATGCTATGCTATGTATGGGTGACTAACTCTCGTCACACTGTCCTCGGTGATGTCCAGTGTAACTCTAATGGGAGGGTGTTCGTGAATTACATCAATAATCATAATATCACTGTATACGACACACAAAGTGACACATCTGATGGGGGGCAGACTTGATTATGTGATTGGGTATAACCTAGTAGACAGTAATATCAAGGCTAAGGTCATCTCAGACCACCTAGTCAGTGATCATTATGCAATACTTACTGAATACACTGTTGCTGATGTCAAGTGTGAACCCCATCCTAAGCTCAGAATTAATATCCCAGATAATCTTAAACTGCACTTCAAGGCCTACATCCACAGATGGTATGCTGGATATACACCTGGGTCAGTGGATGAATTTTGATGTGATCTTGTAAATGTCATTACCACATATTATACCACCTGGGTTAAGTCAAGGAGGATGGGGGGCAGCACTAAACCACCTCTGTGGACACATGACCCCATCCTCACCAAAGAAGGAGAGAAGGTAGAACAGCTTGCCAACACTTATAAGCAAAATAAAACTAGTAATAACCTTTTGGCATTCCTCAAAGCTAACAGAGCATTTCGTGAACTCAAAGGTCAGGTGAGAAACACCTATTGGGAACAATTCTTACAGGGGATTAATATAACAACCACTCTAGCAGAAGTGTTGAACAAAATTAGAGCCATTACCAAGTCACCCACCCCAGTCCAGCTTCATCACAGCCCTGCAGAATATGCTGACATGCTATAAGACCAATGGTCTAGTGTGTCACAAATCACTTCCCTGCCTCCTGACATACAGCAATATCTTAAAACCACACACAGTAAAATCAATAAACAGTGCGGTATCATGTATCACACTCGACAGTCACTCACTCTCACAGCAATGAAAGAAATCTAACATGGTCTTGTTTACCAACACCTGATACACTGTCACACACTATGGGGGACCTCTGGCTCTTCAAAAACACAATATCTTTGCCGAAGTATTAATATTTCTTGTAACACCTACTATATTTACAGTACCTGCTTTTATTGTACCATCAAAACCGTTTTATCGGAAATTATCATGTAAATAAATAAGTAATTACCATTGCAATAAACATAATTGCCAACTAGACATAATCCTGACAGCTCTGTCCTCTTGTTCAACCTTATTACAGTACAACCCAGGTTGTACTGCTCCCTCATTATACTTATGTTTTTCAATTCCACTGTACTGTAATATATATATATATATATATATATATATATATATATATATATATATATATATATAGTCCATTTAACACGCGGACTTTGAACATATCATCAACGACCTCACCAGCAAGGAATCGAACCCTCGACCGCGTGTTAAATGGACTAAAAATGAAGTATATATATGTACCTCGCGTTTCATACCAGCTGGATTCGGTAAAATGCTACTGACACCACATACGAGGCACGGGCAGTTTCCCAATGAGGTTCACGGCGCCATCAGCTCGATGAACAGGCTTTGTGTGAAATATAACCGAGTCTAGAACTGCTTTTAGTGTCCTTGTGGGCTAGCCGGTAAGCGTTCCCTAGGGCCACCCAGTAGGTCGAGGGTTCGATTCCTTGCTGGTGAGGTCGTTGATATATATATATATATATATATATATATATATATATATATATATATATATATATATATATATATATATATATGTGCAAGTAAATCACTGTAGGTGCGCGTGATCTAGGTACATGCTGATAACCACCAGGAAAGAAGAAAACACGAAGTTCCCAAGCGCTTTCGTGTAATTCACATCTTCAGGGGTGAGTACAGACTAAAGAGAAGTACAAAACAAGGTGTATATATTCAGAGGAGGGTGAGACCAGGTCCACAATGGTCAGGTATTAGGTAATGACCCTACTAATCTTTAAATAGCACACAACGGTTGGTGGTCAGGTCAGATGGTCAGGTGACCCGGCCTTCTCACCTGGTCACAAATCTTCTTAATTACAAAATTGTCCAGCTTGTACATGCCGTTACTCAAATTCATGTTGAATGCTTCGGTATGTTTAATAAGACTAGATTCTATGATGTTCCTACTATCAATTGAATTACATGGTAATATTGAGGAGGCATTATCCCAGTCAATGCAATGCTTGTTATCCCTCAAATGAACAAACAGAGCTTTGGATTCCTGGCCTGTCCTAACACTGTATTTGTGTTGTTTAATTCTAGTTACAAGATCTTTACCTGTCTGGCCTAAGTAAAACATATTACATTCCTTGCAAGGAACTTTATAAATGCAACCAATTGTGTTGTTGGGGGAGTTCTTGATTAACATTTGTTTAACAGTGCATGCGTTTTTAAATGCCACAGTGACGTTCCAGGTTTTTAGTTGTGAAGGAATGTGTGAGAAATTTTTGTGAAATGGTAATATTAAGATATTCTTATGGTCATGGGTGGGCTTGGGATCAGTTCTCTAAAAAGTTTTCTTAGTAATGTTTAGGCATTTGTCTATGAAAGATCTAGGGTATTTAAGGTTTGAGCCAATATTATATATACATATATATATATATATATTGGTATTCCTCATCGATGAATTCCGGACTGCAAATTCTCATGGCACGTAAAAACATTGTTGAAAATACTGACTGTTTGACTTTATTATGGTGGGCAGAATAATAATGAATGTATGAACACACATTGGTTGGTTTTCTATAAATACTGAACTTAAAAGTGTTACCTATTCTGTGTATCAGACAGTCTAGGAATGGCAATTTACAGTCTTGCTCTAATTCCACAGTGAATTTGATCGAGGGGGCTAAGTTGTTAAGTTGTGGCAGGAAAGCTTTTAGGTCCTCATTACATGGCCAGAGACATAATACATCATCAACATATCTAAACCAGACTGCTGAGGGTAGTAAAATATTACTTAATAGTTTCTTTTCAAAGAATTCCATATATACTGTAGGTTGCTTGATACAGGTGAGAGTGGATTACCCATTGCCATTCCAAATTTTTGAGCATAATGTTCCCCATTGAATTCGAATTTGCAATCCTTAATACATAGTTTGATGAGTTCGATGAAGTCGTCTTTCGAGACGGGCAGTGAAATGTTATCCAGGGAATCTATGAGGAACTCTAGTAAATCATCAACTGGGACCTTTGTAAAGAGTGACGTTACATCAAAGCTGACCAGTTTAAAATCATGATTAATGTGCAAGTTATTGAGTTTATCAACCAGATCCATATTATTCTTGATATTAGAGTTAGAAATGTTGCCAACTAGGGGGTTTAGTAAGGAAACTAACCATTTAGATAGTTTATAAGAGATTGACCCAACGGAGCTAATGATGGGTCTTGCTGGGTTATTGGGCTTGTGGGTCTTGATTACACCGTACATGTAAGGCAGTGGAGGGGACGTTGAAGTAAGATGTTTAATGAGAGTAGCTTTGCCTCTCAATAGGGACTTAAGTTTTTTGTTGAACTGGGTGTTGACAGTGTTGAGAGGATTATTTATGAGTTTAGAATATGTTGTAGTGTCACATAAAAGGTCATTCATTTTAGAGATATAGTCATCTTTGTTTAAAATCACTACTGTGTTGGCTTTATCTGCTTTAGTGACATGTAGATCTTTATTTTTCTTAAGGGCTTGGAGTGCTTTGGTGAATCTTTCTGGACAGTTTGGAACACAAGGCTTGGACATAGATGCATACACAACACCTTTACACATGTTCACTTCTTCACTTGTCAAATTACTGAATTTCTCCAAATTGCAAAATTCTCTGGCTATGTCAACACTGTCGACTCCCTTGTTAGAACCATCAAAGCTTAAACCATAGCCGAGGGCACACAAGGTATCATTGTCTAGTTGTTTAGAGGAGAGATTCACTACACAGTTGTTATTGGCATCCTTAGTCCAATCACTATTTCTAATGAGTGCCAATTTGTGGTCTATCTTGGCTTGAAGATCAGAACGCTCACGTCTCAGGTTATCAAAACAGTAGTCCAACATGAACTTTTTCCAATAACTCGGTATGGTCATGATAAAAGCACGCTTTTTTTGTCTTACAATACGGAAGGCTTCATCCACTTCAATTTTCTTTATTTCAAAATGTTTCTTAAGGATGATTTCTTGGAACTCATCAAAGGGGCGGTCAGACATCTTCAGGACACGTTGTGGGAGGATTGATCTAGGCATAACTTTTTCACTGAGGCACGTCTGGAAAAATTTCAAAAGTATTAGAACTGATCCCAAACCCACCCATGACCATAAGAATATCTTAATATTACCATTTCACAAAAATTTCTCACACATTCCTTCACAACTAAAAACCTGGAACGTCAATGTGGCATTTAAAAACTCATGCACTGTTAAACAAATGTTAATCAAGAACTCCCCCAACAACACAATTGGTTGCATTTATAAAGTTCCTTGCAAGGAATGTAATACGTTTTACTTAGGCCAGGCAGGTAAAGATCTTGCAACTAGAATTAAACAACACAAATACAGTGTTAGGACAGGCCAGGAATCCAATGCTCTGTTTGTTCATTTGAACATAACATAAGAAAGTGGGATACTGCAGGAGGCCGACTGGCCCATACAGGGCAGATCCCTTTCACACCCATCCCAGCACTTCCATGTGCCTATCCAACTTCGTCTTGAAGCTCCCTAGCGTCCCCGATCCTACTATAGCACTCGGTAGCCTATTCCACATATCCACAACTCTATTACCAAACCAGTGCTTGCCTATATCCTTTCTGAATCGGAATTTATCTAATTTAAAACCATTTGTTCTAGTTATTTCGTTATTACTGAGCTTCAGAACATCTTCCATTTTACCCTTGTTAATCCCACTCACCCACTTGTTCACCTCTATCATATCTCCCCTAACTCTACGCCTCTCTAATGAATGTAAGCCTAAGCTTTTCAGTCTTTCTTCATATGTAAGGTTTCTAATATTATGGATCATTTTTGTCATTCTTCTTTGTACTCTCTCCAAAGAATCTATGTCCATTCTATAATAAGGACACCAGAACTGAACCGCATAATCCATGTGTGGCCTCACTAATGCTAGGTAAAGTTTCAAGATAACGTCAGCAGTTCTGTTACTCACAGACCTAGATATGAACCCTAGAATCCTGTTTGCCTTGTTGCGAACGCTAGTACATTGTTTTCTAGGTTTCAAGTCGTTGCTAACAAATACACCTAGATCTTTTTCACAGACTGAGTTTTCTATTTCCGTGTTACCTAGTTTATACTTAGCGTTTGTATTCGTCTTCCCTATCTGTAGTACCTTGCATTTATCAGTATTAAAATTCATTTGCCAGTCTACTGACCACTCATGTAAGGTATCTAGATCTCTTTGAAGGTGTTCAAAGTCACTGTCTGAATTTATCTCTCCCCCCCATTTTGGTATCATCTGCAAATTTACTAATCCTACTAGTTATGTCTAAATCAAGATCATTAATGAATATAACAAACAGCAGAGGGCCTAATACAGATCCCTGGGGAACTCCGCTTTTGACCGCACCCCAGTCTGACTTTAATCCATTTATGCTGACTCTTTGTTTCCTACCAGTTAACCATGACCTAATCCATTTTAATAATGATCCACCTATTCCATGTGCTTCTACCTTCCTTATTTGAGGGATAACAAGCATTGCATTGACTGGAATAATGCCTCCTCAATATTACCATGTAATTCAATTGATAGTAGGAACATCATAGAATCTAGTCTTATTAAACATACCAAAGCATTCAACATGAATTTGAGTAACGGCATGTACAAGCTGGACAATTTTGTAATTAAGAAGATTTGTGATCAGGTGAGAAGGCCGGGTCACCTGACCATCTGACCTGACCACCAACCGTTGTGTGCTATTTAAAGATTAGTAGGGTCATTACCTAATACCTGACCATTGTGGACCTGGTCTCACCCTCCTCTGTATATATACACCTTGATTTGTATTTCTCTCTTTAGTCTGTACTCACCCCTGAAGATGTGAATTACACGAAAGCGCTTGGGAACTTCGTGTTTTCTTCTTTCCTTGTGGTTATCAGCATATATATATATATATATATATATATATATATATATATATATATATCATGTGATAACCGTGGTAACATTATGAGATGTACTTATTACCACCATGCTATTGTACTATTCCAGATGATATTAAATGTTACAAAATACTTCCTTGGGACAAATGTATAGTATATATCAGGTGCCTCAAAGAGAGCTCAGGTTCGTAACTGACTCAGCCATGTTAATATTGTTATTATTATCCACTCTGTATCTTTATTTTTCTGGTTAAAATGTTTCAATTCAACATTAATAGGGGTTTTAATATTGAAATAGCCTGTTCCTCACCAGAGCTTACTGACCAGTTTCCTTTAACGCACCACGCACTAATAAAAGGCGAACCATCCTCCCTTGGTGAGGATGGCATAACCTATAACAACCTGAAATTGTTAAATGAGGTCTCTAACCATCCAATTTAAAGTTCCGGAAGTTGATCGAGTTAATGATATATACAAATAACTATCGAGAAAACTACAGGATCAAGAAAATTTCCCAAGCGACTTTAAACTGCAAACGTGATCCCGATCTTCAACACAGGAGATAACAGCGACTTGGTAGAGACGCAAGACTCCTGAGCAAATTACGAACACAATATCTGATATATAAAACTGACTTGGACTTACCTGATTGGTGTGTTGAGGTCCCTCGATAAACTGTATACTTTCACCTCCCTGGAAAAAAATATTAGATTAAACTTCCATCCCACTTTAGTACTATAAAAAAAAAATTATACAAAGTTATATATTGACAGGATACGAAGGATGTGTTTCTTTTAAAGTAATGATACTTTTTAGTTGAGAGGATAAAATAATGACTAAAAACCTTGAAACTTTACCAAATCACTGTTGTTGTTGTTGAATGTTATTACTGCGCCTCAACAATGAAGGTCCTTAAACACATAAGATTACTAATACACCAGTCCTCAAGGTTAGGTTAAGTTACGTTATTTGATTTGGTTAGGTTAGGTGCCTTTTGGCTGTTGAGCAATGTGTTTTTCCGATGTTAAAATCCATGGTTATCTTCTTGAAAAAATTTACCGTCCCTTCTTAGGTTTTTCACTCAACACGAATGAACCGAGACGCCATTTTTTAAACACTGGCAGCAAATTTCCTTATTTCCCATATAACTATAACAATGTCTATGTATACTACCAAGTAAGGCCTTGAGAAATGTTATTGGTAAGAGTTTTTAAGGGACTAAGGCAATGTTATACAGCTTAAACAGTTGGTTGTGTTACGGGGTGGAGTCAGCACCGGCCCACAACTACCTCCTCGCCGTGTAGTCTCCTGTACAGCCTTATATTTAACACATTAACCCCAACAAACACACAAATATAACCCGTGTTCACCACCACTTACCTCTTAATTTTATATTCTCTCACCAACGATGACACTGTAGTACTTTATAACACTCCACGGCGACGCTTCCTAACACGGCGACAGCAGCCATACAACTGACCGTCGGGGTTCATGACACTGATTCATAAACCATCTCAAAGCAGGTGTCGGAGCTTCATGGGACTGAATGAACCTGTCGCATTGCTGTGAGTAGACTTCGATTGTATCAATTTCAATTTACCAAATACCTGTTTCGTTGATCTAGAAACCATGTGGCCCACTGAGATGAGGACGTGTCACTTATGTGCCTTCGTAATGTGGAAACGTGCGTGGTAACGTTTCTCTTTTCAGTATTGGTCTCATAATTTTTTCTTTCTAATTTAGTCTTGATCTCACATTAGTGATTTGTATATAAAATCGCCAGGCGTGATCAGCTGCACCAGTTTGAACACCCGACAACTATACTCGGCGACGTTTTGTTAACTAATTTTTGGGTTGAAAATCAAAATTGAACCAGAGGACTCGCAAGGTTCGCTCCAGCGGATCATTCTGACTGCCGATGACATAGATTATTTGAAGGGACTATGCGTATAAAATCAAATTGTCTACGCACGTATTTACAACCTTCATCATCGATACACATACACTTCTGTATATAAACCCCCACGTACACGCACTAACAGCCACTTGCCCGTGATGGAGGAGAGGGAGTGGGTGGTACGCCGAAGTCTTTAGTAAGATTGATGACACCAGGGACAGCGCTACCACCGTCGCCATCTTTGAAGAGAATTGTGAAAACAAGTTGGAGAAGATAAATGATGATAATGCAGGAGATATAAGAAAGAAGAAAATGATATGAGGAAGAAATATGACGAAAGAAGGATAAAATAAGATAGATGGATTACAGTATTGAGGATGAAACAAGGAGGAAGAAGAAAGGGTGCAAATCTTTAATCACTTTAATGGGATCATCATTTGATCAATAATGGAGTCATCTGGAGGCTGACACTCAGGTCCTACTCGATCAAGATTCAAGATATATATTATACTTTACCTGAGGGGGACCACCGACGGCTATCCCTAACACACTGACACCGACGACGGCTTTCACTAACACACTAACACTGACGGCTTTCACTAACACACTAACACCGACGGCTCTTCCTAACACACTAACACCGACGGTTCTTCCTATAACGCACTAACTTTATACGAAAATTACAGACGATACGGGATGTAATCTGTAATTCAAATGAGTTAAGTGGGAATCTATTTTATTTTTTGTCTCGACGGCAACTCTGTCTTTGAAGGTATAATTGTTGTTGACTCAGCAGAAGGTTGACACAATGAGGAAGAAGGAGGAATTTTGTAGGGGGGGCGGGGGGAATTAAGGCGGTAGAGTGGATAATCTCGTTAAGTCAATATTGGAAGGGAAAGTCGAGATGATTAGCGTTAAGATAAAAAAATTGTCTATAAAGCGGAATTAATAAACACCTCACACACGAGTTATTTACACGAGTTATTTACACGAGTTATTTGTTTAGTTTCCAGTCTCCATCCCTCCTACCTGTTGTTGTTAAAACATATTTTTTTTATCTGCGGTTAGTTGTGTTATTGTGATTAACTAATGATTAGTGTTGATATATCTGACTTTATCCTTCTTATAGAAATTACAACTAATAAATATTTGCTCCACATGTTTGTCTTATGTGTGTCTATTATTATTCAACGTTATTTACAATTTGTTATTATTTTACTGCAAAAATTAAACGAAATTGCAGAAAAAGGTGAATATTTGTCATTTTTTTACGGGATTACTTCACCCGGGCATAGGTCACTGACCCACTTCGGGGCCTGGGGGGCGAAAATGTGATAATAATAATAATAATAATAATAATAATAATAATAATAATAGTAAGAGACCCTGCAATTGTGTGTAAATGAGGCAGAAAGTCAGATCACCAACCTGGGACTTGGTCACAATTTTCGTGATGCCATATGGCAGCGGGGTCTACCATTAGACAATACACTATGCTTCCATTGTCGTCCCAGGCGGTAGTACCTCCCTGTTTGGTAGCTGCCTACTACCTACTACCAGTTGTAGTAACATCCTTAAACATATCATCACTCGTGGGTTATTAAACACGTCAGGTGAAGCTGATTACCCCGTCTGGCACTGTTTTGTGACACATCATTTGTATCTGTGTTTCTCCGGTTTACGCTGAGATAAAATAACTTGTAGCACCAGTAATATTCCCCCCGTGATTCTCTAATAACTTTTAACCCTTATCTCCTTCCTCTGCGCTCCTACAGTGTGGATTCTAGAACGCGGGGGCACCACCAGCAGGAGGGGAGCGGCAGCATGAGAGCGTCTGACGCCTTCGGGGGTCGTGCCACTTTCCAGGAGCAGCGGCGGTGGAGCTGGGCGCTGGTGGTGAGGGAGGTGGAGTTTAGCGACCAGGGCGAATACCGCTGTCGCCTTGACTTCCAGTCCTCACCCACACACAACGCCAGGGTCCTTCTTCATGTTGTGGGTGAGTGTTGACACCTCTCTCTCTCTCTCTCTCTCTCTCTCTCTCTCTCTCCATATCGTAGCTGAGTTTTGAGACAACCTGTGGGATTTCTTTCTCCTACCTTTCATTATCTCTTCAGCCTCACCATTACACAAACGACCGCCACATACATCACCCTCTCACCAGTACATTACCCCGCCATTACTCACAGTACACACTCATCCTCGCCCTAAAGGTGAGCAATCACTAACAACCACAAATTACCTACCTGGTGGTATTGTTATTCTTCAGGAGTAAAAAATGACGCTACGAGACAAAACAAAAACAGATCAGTCTATTTAGTGCATTTAGGGGATTTTTAAAAGACTGTGTTTTCACGGGACTTACAAAACCCGGAGTGTTTCATCCTGTGAGAGAATCGCTCAGTGTTGAAAACTTCCGAGGAACTATTGTTTATGATGAAATAAAAGAACTGACAAAAGCCTTTAGAACTATATTTCTCTTTTATTTACTTTGAGATGTATTGTCCGTTACCAAGGAACTATTCATGAGTTTATATATATAATTACTTGTTAAATACACCAAAATTACTTGTAGGTAATTTGCATGTGGGGGGCTATTGAGCGACCATCATCCAGGCTGTGATTGGTTGGTTGGAATATGTAATGTTTTGTCTCTACAAATAAGACAGAGATCTTTTTATAACACCCATCAAGAGGATTGCAGAAGACATTCTCAAAGCAAACCAAATCTACCCCCCCCCCCCCCCACACACACACGTCATCTTAACAGGTTCTCCTTACCTGGTGCGTCTTCACTTCACTTGTGCCCTTCACCTACAGTAATACCGTAGGCTCACTCACCTTATTCTGTGTCCATTCCCTCCAGAAGTTCATCACTCTCTCTCTCTCTCTCTCTCTCTCTCTCTCTCTCTCTCTCTCTCTCTCTCTCTCTCTCTCTCTTCCATCACGGTACTTTCTCGCCCTCTCAGTTCATCTATGTATTTTTCAAGTTAGTCTCGACAGTTGGACGTAATCACTCCTACACCCCCCCTGTGGTTATGTATGTATGTATGTATGTATGTATGTAACAGTAAGTGGCTGGTTGGTGGGTTGTGTTACTCTGTTAAAGTGTATCACGTTTTATAGCCCATTTCTGTCTGTTTGTCTTTAATTGTTTTTCTTTCTGTCTATCTTACTGTCGTCCTTAACCTGTCATTTATCTGTATATGTGTATGTCAGTTAGTAATTCTTGCTTTGTTTACGTTTGAAAGAGCTGAGGTGCCAAGTATCACCTTGTCCAACGCCGGCCAAAGTCAGACAAACAGTCCAGCGTAACTTTCTTGTTTCATTAGTTACGCTTTGTATTAATCACTCCCATCCAGGGCTGTGGAGTCGGAGTCGGAGTCGGAGTCGGAGTCGGAGTCGAGGAGTCGGAGGAAATTTCGGCTTGTGGAGTCGGAGTCGGAGTCGGTAAAATTGTCCAGACTCCGACTCCGACTCCGACTGAAGCTATTCTGTTCCTAAGAACAAATATATGAACTCAGGCATATTCATTGCAGTGATTCCACTGATCCCACTAATTTTCTTAAATTATTAAAAGAATTTATTTCCATTTTATAAGCATTATTATGAATTTATTGTAGCAGGCACAGTATAGCACTATAATTTTGGACGATAGTCTCTTTTTACCATTTGAAATTTTGAATTATATCAAATTTTGTTTCGTTGAAAACTGCACAGAGGCTCTCAGCTACAAAACAATTAGCTACAACCTGTTTTTGGTGAGATTAAGGCAAATTTAATTTAATAACTTAATCATGTAAGGTTTATCCATTTTCCTTAATAAGGTATTCATTTCTTTAATGTACATAAATATATAACTTTACTTTAAAAGGAATTGTAGGATCATCATTTAGATCCACATCAGATTATGAGCTTAAACAAAATTCATATGCTGAGATCGAACTTTTAGATATACATGTAAATGGTGTTTTCTAGTTGATATCTTGAATTCTTAATAAATTTATTTTTCTTTTGATTAAAACTTTGAAAGTCAAGCCTATCATCTTTTTGTAGTTCTTAAATATCGTCCAGATCATTAATAAAGCTGTAGCAGTATAGCCACGGTGTTTTACTTTTTACCTACGCAGGTTACAACATACAAATTACAATTAGGATGGTAGAAATAGTTGTTACAAATAGGCCAAGGAGTCGGAGTCGGAGTCGGAGTCGGAAGCATAAAAATTTGAGGAGTCGGAGTCGGAGTCGGAGTCGAAGGTTTTGTCTTCGACTCCACAACCCTGCGGGTCCCATCAATGACACTTTTTTTAGTTATTCCTTTATCAATCACAACTTCTTTTGTCATGCTTCCACCAATCACCTGCCCATCAACTATGTATATAATTAATAACAGTTTTATCAGTAACATGTAAATCAATCACAGCACCAATGATTTCTTTTCCATCAATCACTCCTACATCAATTACCTTTCCATCAATCATTCCTACATCAATTACCTTTCCATCAATCACTCCTACATCAATTACCTTTCCATCAATCACTCCTACATCAATTACCTTTCCATCAATCACTCCTACATCAATTACCTTTCCATCAATCACTCCTACATCAATTACCTTTCCATCAATCACTCCTACATCAATTACCTTTCCATCAATCACTCCTACATCAATTACCTTTCCATCAATCACTCCTACATCAATTACCTTTCCATCAATCACTCCTACATCAATTACCTCTCCATCAATCACTCCTACAATATTTTTCCCCACCCAACACTCTTCCATCCATATGCACCACCACCTTCCCTGCCGCATCATCTGCCTCACACGTTATTCCTGACAGTCAACAAATCCTCAGAAACATCCTCTCCATTTTCACTCACCTCCTGGACGACAACGATATTTTTAGCCTGTAAAACGGAGGTGCCATATTTCCCACCGACTATCCATCACACACGCACACACACACACACACACACACACACACACACACACACACACACAAATGATAAAAATCAAAACAAACTCCTCCGCCTTGCTCGTCAACTCACACCACTGGAAAGCAAAAATATGCCTGGGCGACGCCACGAAAACTCCGACCAGTCAAAGTTAGGGAAGTTGAGCTATACCACATGTGTAGCTAGTGGAGTGAGGCTGACTGGTCGTCCGCCTAGGGTATTTACTCACCCAAGCCTGCCTATGATGGTCCCCACACACACACACACACACACACACACACACACACACACGCGCGCGCGCGTGCACCCAGAGACCCCTCCGAGCCCACAGGTTGAGGTCGGTACATTAAATTTCCATCTGTATGTATGTCAAGATGTCAGAAAAAGCCTCTAACTGATTCACTTTAAAGTTATGATAAAAATCGTGGTTAAAAATAGAATCAAAATCACACTTGAAGGTCACCCAGTACTTGTGTCAGTGTATAGAATGAAGATGAATTAATGGAGAGAAATGTTTCAAGTTGTTGTAGTCTTGTACACAAACAGAGGTCCACCTCACCTATGTAATCCAAGATAATAGTCGTGTTGATATCACTCTAAACACCTAATAATGATTACTTATCGATGTTCTTCATTATCAGCATTATTAATTGTATTTTGTAAAACTTCACTCGTATTTCAAGTTAATTTTCCCCTCAGTGTAACTTTTATTCTATCTCTTCTTTTCTGTGTCATAGAGATCATTTTTTCTACCCCTCAGACAGTTTCAGTGGAGGGGTCTTGTCACCTACGTCACCGTCTGTTGCTATCATAAACCTTTGTGGTATCTAAAACGTAACTTAAATCTTCCAGGCATCGAAAAATACCCAACTGGACGTCTCATAAACTCAGTGAGAGGAACAACCTTATTAATTTTAAGATCCCTAGGTCAAAGGTCAAGGTCATTGTTATAGGAGTATCAAACGAGAGCTGCCCTGGGAATATCTCTGGTAATTTTTCTCTTCCTTAGTTTATTGTGACGAAAATACCTCTTAATATATAGTTTTGATATCCTTAATGGCTGAGGTAACGACAACATTATCACACGAAATATGATTGTCTCGCTAACAACAATGGAGGTAAATGACACATATCAGCCTTTACGATAGCAGACACGATATATGACCGTCTTGGGTGACAACAATAGCACACGATACATTACTATTACCCCTTCTCCACCTCCATCACTAATCATTCCTTCTCCTTTTCCATTACTACACCAATGACCTCCTCTTCTTCCTCCTCTTCGTCCTCCACTACCACAACCACTTTCACCACCTCCACTACCACCACCTCCACTACCACCACCTTCACCACCACCTTCACTACCACCACCTTCACCATCACCTCCACTACCACCACCTTCACCACCACCTCCACTACCACCACCTTCACCACCACCTCCACTACCACCACCTTCACCACTCTCACCACCTCCACTACCACCACCACTCTCACCACCTCCACAACCACCACCTTCACCACCACCTTCACTACCACCACCACTCTCACCACCTCCACAATCACCATCTCCACCACCACCTCCACTACCACCACCTTCACCACCACCTCCACTACCACCACCTTCACCTCCACCACCACCATCACCACCACTACACCACACAGAGGAGCTGGACGTGCCTGACCAGCCACTATTAATCTAACAACTGATGGCACCACCACTATCATGTATTAATCACCCAATTCTCCCTGCCCACCCCGCCCGTTCCACCCACCCCGCCTACCCTGTCCCACTAACCTACCCCGCCCACACAACCTTCCTGTCCACCCAATAACCCCGCCCATCCTTCTACCTTCCCTTCCCCTCCTGCCCAACCCACCCACCCACCCTGACTCACTAACCACTCCTACTCACCCACCCATCCCCCCGCCCGCCCGCCCGCCCACCGATGACCTAAAAGCTACAGTACCATTTAGGTCGATAATTAGCGAAAGAAGAGAAACCAAATAATATAAAAGCCAACCTTAGAACACACACAAATAAATAAATAAATATGATATAACAAAGACGAACAAATAAATATTTAAAAAAATCCGTGAACGTGTTACAAAAAATAACAAAATCTCACCACTGCCCCGAGAGAGACTTTTATTATTTTATAAGGTAATAAAGGATTAACAAAAGCAATGGTGATAATCTTGTTAATAATGATCATAACAGCAGCTTTATAAAAGATTATCTGAGGTTTACGATAAATAAAAAGATGAGCTGACTTTATTTTACGATTGCTCTCTATACTGTACATCATATACCTGTGTTGTCTAGTTACTTGGTGGACTGTATATCTGCTATACTGTACAAAGTCTATATACAGGCCAAAGTTATTATAAATTTTGTATGGTGAATTTACTGGATATTATTATTATTATTATTATTATTATTATTATTATTATTATTATTATTATTATTATTATTATTATTATTATTATTATTATTATTATTATTATTATTATTATTATTATTTCCATTATTATTACAATGTTGAGGAAACTATTATGAGTTTACACAGACAAATATTTACTGACTGCTGTTATATGTACAATAAGACTAACGAACACACACACGCACACATACACAAACACACACACACACACACACACACACACACACACACACACACACACACACACACGTCCAACACTAAACACTAATGAAATGATAACGAAAATAAACATCGCTGTATATTTTCCCAGCGAGGTTCGACGTGCACATAGGATGGTGTGTTTCAGTAAGAACTCCAGAAATTACACAAAGTAAGTTTCACCGTCAACTTTACATATGAATAATGCAAGAGCGTTTTTCTGCATTCCTAATGCTTTTAGTGAGCGTTCTGTTGCTTTCCTCAGTGTTAATAATTATAACATCTGCACTCAGGAGAGATTGGTGAGAGATCGTACCTACAATAGAGTGGACTAAAAGGATGCAACTCTTACACCGTCTCCCATTATCATAGGGTCACACCTGCCAGGGGTAAAGAATCGCCTTCGTACGGTTTATTGACGTGACAAAATAACCAGCCTCCCGCACCCTGGAGTCAGCACCGCCCCTAACCGCCCTCCGCCCCACAACGCACCGCACTGCGCCCCCGTACCGCATCATCCCCCTCCCAGCACCGCCCCACACCGCCCTCCCATCGTTAACAAAACAAGCTAACATAGATGAATTATTCTTTGATTCGACAGTAAAGGGAATATTCTTTTACAGAGGGTAAATTCGTTTCCGTGATATATACATGTGTTCAAGTGGTGCCACTCGTGATCTCCCGTGACAAAATGTTTCTCCTGACAGTCGCCGCAAGATGGCACTTACAGAGAGAATATTGCCGACACTTATTGACCGTATCTCTGAGCCGGGACACAGAAGAACGAATACCTGCCTCTGTTATACTTACGAGAGATCCTTAACATAATCTTTTTTTAATACAGAATAACATTAATATTCCTTTCGACAAATTCTTGATATATGAAGAGGTAATATTTGTAATTTCAGTCATAATTTAGGTAGATATTAAAGCCTCGTAAAACCCGCTGTAAAAATGTGTGTGTGTGGTGGTGGATGTGTCACCCTGGTGGAGACGTGTGTGTGCTGCCCAACAACATTTTACATTTTAACTTTGCGTCCCAAAATGAAACTCCTCGTCATGACTGCTCGCGCCCTGCCACGTTATATCTAGATATGTTTTTAACTCCTTTTTTAGTAGAGTAAATATAGTTGTTTACCTTATCAATATTACACCTGAATGTTATGCTTTTACATTTGTTTTAATAGGTGTATCGTTTATCATGACTTCTCTCTACCCTTCATCCCTAAACGATGGTCTCATAACCTAACCTAACCTAACCTAACCTAACCTAACATAACCTAACATAACCTAACCTAGCCTAACCTAACCTAACCTAACCTAACATAACCTCACCTAACCTAACCTAACCTAACATAACCTAACCTAACCTAACCTAACCTAACCTAACCTAACCTAACCTAAAACGTTTATGTAAGAAAAAGAAGGAAATGGTTTGCCATAGAGGGTGACAGAGGCAGCTGAGGAGATACGTCTATATTCCACACTGGCGCCGTAAAGTGAGCGAATATCTCCTCCCTGGTCTGATGTGTTGTCAGAGAGGGACGCTGCCTGGCTCTCCTTCTTCCCTTTCCCTCCTTCCATCATCCTCCTCTTCGTCTTTCTCCTCGTCCTCCTCGCCCACGCCTCCTCTTCAATCTCAACATCTTTCTCTTCAACCTCCTTCTCCTCCTCTTCATCTTCCATCTATACTCCCTCCCCTTCTCTCCTCTTCTTCTTCCTCCTCCTCCTCCTCATCATCCACCCCTTCTCTTCAACCTCAATCTCCTTTACTTCATAATTCTATCCCCTCCTTTTCCTTCTCCACCTCCCTCTCCCTCAACCCCACCCAACCCATCCACCTCACCCATCCACCCCATCCAACCACACCCATCCACACCATCCAACCACATCCACCATAGAATAAAACTCATAAACCAGCTCGACGCAGAAAACACCACAATCATCTCACCAGGAATCGAGTCAAGGAGAATCACCCACGCCCCCCTCCCCTCCCAAGACCTATATGTAGCCTCCTATAGTCCTACAGAGATTTGTTACAGCAGAAGCTATTATTAATACCCGTCTAGGATGTGCGGTGGAGGGTGGTAGAGGTGTATCGGGATTCTGTAAAGGAGTGGTTGGTGGAGCAGGTATGGCTGTTGGTGGAGCAGGTATGGCTGTTGCTGGAGCAGGTATGGCTGTTGGTGGAGCAGGTATGGCTGTTGGTGGAGCAGGTATGGGTGTTGGTGGAGCAGGTATGGCTGTTGGTGGAGCAGGCATGGGTGTTGGTGGAGCAGGTATGGCTGTTGGTGGAGCAGGTATGGGTGTTGGTGGAGCAGGTATGGCTGTTGATGGAGCAGGTATGGCTGTTGGTGGAGCAGGTATGGGTGTTGGTGGATCAGGTGTGGCTGTTGGTGGAGCAGGTATGGCTGTTGGTGGAGACAGGTATGGCTGTTGGTGGAGCAGGTATGGCTGTTGGTGGAGCAGGTATGGCTGTTGGTGGAGCAGATATGGCTGTTGATGGAGCAGGTATGGCTGTTGGTGGAGCAGGTATGGCTGTTGGTGGAGCAGGTATGGCTGTTGGTGGAGCAGGTATGGCTGTTGGTGGAGCAGGTGTGGCTGTTGGTGGAGCAGGTATGGCTGTTGGTGGAGCAGGTATGGGTGTTGGTGGAGCAGGTATGGCTGTTGGTGGAGCAGGTATG
>CAUDMG010000485.1:1175000-1192500 GCA_958450375.1 Homarus gammarus | reverse complement strand
TTTTTTTTTTTTTTGGCTTTTTTGTTAATTTTAGGGTTTGGGGGGATTTTTTTTATTTGGATTTTATTTATTTTATTATTTTTCATCTTTAGTTATCAATCTTTTCTGTGTTTGTAATTCTCAGGTTACTTATGTTCATAGCTTTTTTTTTAGTAGACTTTTTTAATGACGTTGTATGAACTGAACACCTGTGAGTATAAGATGGTTAACGAAGTGTACTTGTTCTTATACTTGTCCTTGTCCTTGTTCTTGTTTTGATCCTTGTTCTTGTTCTTGTTATATATTTTAATTATGTAAGTATGCAAAAGACCTCAGTATTTCTTCACCTTCCTCTTCTCTCGTGTACAGGTGAGCCGCTGCCCAACGTTACCTGGTGGTCGGGGTCAACGCTGCTAGACTCTGAGGTGGAGGAACGGCAGGAGGGCATCACGTCACTGGCCACGCCCTCTACCACGCCTGCCGCGCCCTACGTGACCAACACCCTGCATGTAGCGGCCGTCACGCGCGCCCACCTCACCCATAACCTAACCTGCACGGCGGCCAACACACCTGCTCTTCCCCCGCTAAGTGCCTCTGTCCTCCTCCAAGAGACAGGTGAGTCACTATAGTTCACCTGTTATGTAGAATTTAATCAGTCACATCTCGGGGTTGGCGACCACGGCCCTCCAGAAATAAACATAAATAAAAAAATAAGTAAAACAAAGAGAATAATATATTTTAACCTCATATTCAACATCTACATTATTAACTCTCGTTCTATATCGGAGGGAACGAACGAAAACCATGAAAACACGATATACAGTACAAACCTCTACAGGAAGACTCACTCAATAACCTGTACTGGCAGACGTGTGGGTGTTTAGAGGAGTGAATGACAGTCGTCTTATCTGATGCTCACCACAAAAGGATAGAATATAATTTAAACTTTTCTGTGGCAGTGAACCGCCTGCCAGATATCGAATATTTAACTTCAGCAAAACGCATGACCCCCTGAGAACGATAACCTAACCTGGTCCTCCTCAAAGAGTTAACGAATACCATATATATACAAAACCTTTATATTTTAACACAAACTAACAATCATTAGTACCCGCTAAGAATGTCTTGACAACATCTTTATTTCCTTCCTACACCATTAAACTAACCTTCAAAATCCTCCTTTTATCGGAATTTTTACTCGTGTGTACATAACCACCTCCCATTCCCTCTTGGTGTGTGAGAAAACAGATAATGGTGTAGGTGATAAATGTATGCAGGGTGTGTGTCTGTCATCCACCGACAGCCACACACACGGGAGATTAAACTGGAGGGATGAGTTCTGAGTTTCTCATTTGTAATTTGGTTTAAAAATTATACTTGGTGAAGTTTCCTGCTGTTCTCCTGTCTCTCTCTCTCTATTCCAGAGGTTTTTTTAATTTACTGCTCCTAAAACTTGTAGTTATGCAGTAATTGTGTTAAAACTTTATTAAATTAGCCTTTCATGCATCATTTACATATTGTTTATATCATACGTGCATACAAAGTAATAAAGTTTTAATTTGTATATAGACGCATAACCTAACCTAACCAAACCTAACCTAACCACATGCTGTTCTTGTGTGTCTTCCTCCAGACTCTGAGCTGGAAGTGACGCTCACCAAGCCTGGGATGAAGCTGTCAGGAGGTCGCCAGTATGACATAAGGTGTGAAGCTTCAGGAGTCAGACCCCCACCTGTCCTTACCTGGTGGCTCAGAGGACAACACCTCACCCATAACATCCATGTGGTAGGTGTCTCCCTCATCTTTGTTTTCTCTCATCTGTAGTGCCCCTCCCACCCACACACACACACACACACCCACACACACACACACACACACACATCAACGGGCCTGTGCCTCTTCCTCCTCAGCCTACCTTAAGATAACACAAGACAGACACCTTCAAAGATCCTGTGATCCCTTTGTCCACTCACCGAAGCAACGCCGACACGACCATCAAAGCCTCACTGGTCTCATCTGACTTACTTGTGTTTCAGCAGCAGCCTTCAGGATAACATACACTGGGTGGTCATATAGAGTCCTGTGTGTGTGTGTGTGTGTGTGCTGAGAAAATATAAGACATACTGACACAGAAGATGGGACGAGATACGGTGTTATAATTTTGGATGCATCTCTGAGGTTTGTTGTGTTTGTTTACCTGAGGATTTTATAAGATTATTAGTGTTTAATGTATGTATGGTAGAGTCACTTATTTACTAACACTCATTAATAAAAGTTGGCAAAAAATAGATACTTATTACCGCATTCAAAACATACTCGAGCTAAGAGGAAATATTAACACACTCGTTCTCAAACACACACTAATCATACACTAATAAAAGTCAAAGACCCTCCAGAATGAACAGACACTTACTTCCAAACACTTACGTATGATGTACTTACCTGACATCACCCACGTACCTATAAATATGATCACGGAAGCACGTACACAGGAATGACCCACTCGCAGATAATATTTATATGCTGTACGTGTTCGTGTTCGTGTTCAGAATCCCCGTTTTTCAGGTCACTCTATCTCCTTTACACACAAGCAAACAACTAGGTGGACTTGAGCGTGTGTTTACTCTCCATGAATAGGTACCTCGTCTCCTTGGTTCGACTTCCACTCCTCCACTAGACAGGGATAAAGCGTATTTACTGTAGTACCCTGTAAATTATAAGAGCCCCGGCTACAGGTGAAAAGAGGTCGCGTGGGTTAGGGCATCTTCTACCTGTGTGTGTGTGTGAGAGAGTAGTACATACAAGATTAAATTATGGGTGTAACTCTGTGTGTTTAGGTGGAGTTAGCCAGTGGGTTTGTGGCTTCAAGGAAAGGTTATTACAATATTACAATGAGGGAAAAACAATACCGAATTCCTGTATATTTTAACGTAGTATCTAAACATATTTAATGCGTATGTTTATAATCTCCTATAATACATATAATGAAGACACTTATAACGAATAATATATAAGTATCGCCAATGTGAAGTCTTATACGGTTTTTATGAATGAGGAGACTAATATACACCATCTTCTCTACTGTGTGAGTTGCAATAATACCCGCCTCAAAAAAACTACTTCGGTGTGAGTACTGATTGTGTGGCAGCAGTAAGCGACCTGTGGGAATCTTGGAAAATATTGGTATTAAATAATTGACTTTACCAATATAATCTGAGCAGTTCTTTAGTGGGGTTGGTTAAGTGGCACAACACTCATCTTCCATATGTGAGAGTAGGGTTCGAGCCCCAGTTTGTATGTATTTATATGTCTAATTTATATAATTGTTTTAAGGTTTCATACACAAGAAATAGAATCTCAAAATAAATTGTCTAATATGTATCCCAATTTTGGTACATTTGTGTCTCTGAAGTATTACAATATACGTAGACCTTTAATGTGATTCACTTCATAAGACCTTAACAACGTACAACTTGTGTATTTAATATAATCATGTTTAGTTTCTGGCAGTAAGGTCAGCACTCTCTAAATATTGACATGACTTCACCTAAGTTCCGTAGCCAGGTATTAAGTGATGCCTGTAGAAAGAGAGAGCGTGAGTGACAGAGAGAGAGAGAGAGAGAGTGAGAGAGAGAGAGAGAGAGAGAGAGAGAGAGAGAGAGAGAGAGAGAGAGAGAGAGAGCACGGCAATAATAGTCTGTACACACACTGGTCCGTCACGGCTTTTAAATTAAATACTGATATTACTGAATTTTTAATATTTAACACATAATTTCATGTCTAAATGCATATATGGTTAATGTATAAATTTTTTTCATATCTTTTCCCGTATATATTAAATTTGTTGTCTGTGAGCGTTGGCCTCTCTCTCTCTCTCTCTCTCTCTCTCTCTCTCTCTCTCTCTCTCTCTCTCTCTCTCTCTCTCTTTTAATAAATTCCAACACGTGTCGCCTTTCTCCCCTCCAACACTTTAACCATTCCTGTAACAAATATCTCTCTCCCTGACTCCACTTAATTACAACCATCACTCATTTGTACACTTTTAATTATGCTACACATTTATAATTATGCTGCACAGTTATAATTATGTTGCATACTTATAATTATGTTGCACACTTATAAATATGTTGCACAGTTATAATTATGTTGCACAGTTATAATTATGTTGCATACTTATAATTATGCTGCATACTTATAAATATGTTGCACAGTTATAATTATGTTGCACACTTATGATTATGTTGTACACTTACTAGGAATCTCCCCTAATTGCTACACACTTATTTTTATGTTGCAATCTTCTCTCAATGTTACGCACTTACAATTTGCAACTACACTTTCTTATTACAATATTCCACTAATATTACACAGTTCTCTTATTGATAATATTGCACACTTCAGTATATTGAAAGTTCCCTCTATATTGCAGATTTCTATATGTTGCAGGTTTATTTTGATTATTATCTTCATTCTGTTTTAAGGTTGTAAATATTCTAACAGACTAATTTTGTGTTGCAAGTGCCTCTCTGTTGAAGGATTTTCTATATTGCAAACGCTGTAAGTCTCTCTCATTTGTCACTCTGTTGCAAGTTGATCTTCATTACGAATTCAACCCTACAACAGATTTCGGTTTGTTTCCAATTTATATTTATTAAAAGATGAATTTTATGAAGAAATCGATGTTTCAGGTTTAACTTTAGTGTAAGATATAATTTAGGTTTAATTAAAGGCTGTCGTTCTTATAAGCTTGTTCTATATATAAATAATGTCTTGTTATGTGGTTTATTTCATTGTGTAGTTTATTTTATTAGAGTCAAGTGGCTATTTTTTCTCCCCCCTTGTTCCCCTTCCTTCTCTTCTTCATCTTCCTTTGCTTCTTCTTCCTCTTTTCTTCCTCCTCTTATCTCCCCCTTTTCTTCCGATTCCACCATAATCATCCTTTGTTCTCATCTCCTCCTCCCCTTCATTACCCTCCTACCCCAACCCCTCCCCTCCCCATCCTACCCCTCCCCTCCCAACCCCTCCCCTCCCAACCCCTCCCCTCCCAACTCCTCCCCTCCCTACCCCTCCCCTCCCAACTCCTCCCATCCCTACCCCTCCCCTTCCTACCCCAACCCCTCCCCTCCCCTCCCCTTCCTACTCCTCCCCTCCCTACCCCTCCCCTCCCTACCCCTCCCCTCCCTACCCCTCCCTTCCTACCCCAACCCCTCCCAACCCCTCCCCTCCCTACCCCTCCCCTTCCTACCCCAACCCCTCCCAACCCCTCCCCTCCCTCCCCCTCTCCTCCCTACCCCTCCCCTACCCCTCCCCTCCACTTCCCTCCCCTCCCCTCCCTACCCCTCCCCTTCCTACCCCTCCCCTTCCTACCCCAACCCCTCCCAACCCCTCCCCTCCCAACTCCTCCCCTCCCTACCCCTCCCCTCCCAACTCCTCCCCTCCCTACCCCACCCCTTCCCATACATAAACCTACACAACTCAGTATATCCCATCCTTCCCTCTTCCCACATCCCTAATTACCCTCCTAAGTTAATCATCTCTCCCTTTATTACACCCTAATTACACATCACCCTTTATTAAATCTCTTGTCCCACTCTGACCACACTTCAGATGCATCCCTCAACATGTAATCCATCATTAATTACTATGTTATTTTTTTTTTCCGTTTCCTACTCCTCCTCCTCTTCCTCCTCCTCCTCTTCCTCCTCCTCTTCCTCCTCCTCCTCCTTTCGTCTCTCTCCTTAATGTTATTATCACAGATTATGTTAATTTCCTCTTAATATAATTACTGCCTCTTTGTATCGCCCAGAGCTTAGCCGATGGTAAGGTAGAGTGACTAGATTCTACCCTTACCTCTCCTCCTCTCCCTACCTCTACCTTATCCTATCCCTATCTCCTCCTCTCCCTACCTCTACCTTATCCTATCCCTACCTCCTCCTCTCCCTACTTCCTCTTCTCCCTACTTCCTCTTCTCCCGACTTCCTCCTCTCTCTACCTTCTCCTCTCCCTACCTCCTCCTCTCCCTACCTCCTCTTCTCCCTACCTTCTCCTCTCCCTACCTCTACCTTATCCTATCCCTACCTCCTCCTCTCCCTACCTTCTCCTCTCCCTACTTCCTCGTCTCCCGACTTCCTCCTCTCCCTACCTTCTCCTCTCCCTACTTCCTCCTCTCCCTACCTCCTCCTCTCCCTACCTCCTCCTCTCCCTACCTCCTCCTCTCCCTACCTCCTCCTCTTCCTACCTCCTCCTCTCCCTACTTCTTTCTCTCCCTACCTCCTCCTCTCCCTACTTCTTTCTCTCCCTACCTCCTCCTCTTCCTACCTCCTCCTCTCCCTACCTCCTCCTCTCCCTACCTCCTCCTCTTCCTACCTCCTCCTCTCCCTACTTCTTTCTCTCCCTACCTCCTCCTCTTCCTACCTCCTCCTCTCCCTACCTCCTCCTCTCCCTACCTCCTCCTCTCCCTACCTCCACTTCTTCCTACCTCCTCCTCTCCCTACTTCCTTCCCTCCCTACCTCCTCCTCTCCCTACCTCCTCCTCTCCCTACTCCCTTCTCTCCCTACCTCCTCCTCTCCCTACCTCCTCCTCTCCCTACTCCCTTCTCTCCCTACCTCCTCCTCTTCCTACCTCCTCCTCTCCCTACTCCCTTCTCTCCCTACCTCCTCCTCTCTCTACCTCCTCCTATCCCTACCTCCTCCTCTCCCTACTTCCTCTTCTCTCTACTTCCTCTTCTCCCGACTTCCTCCTCTCCCTACCTCCTCCTCTCCCGACTTCCTCCTCTCCCTACCTCCTCCTCTCCCTACTTCCTCCTCTCCCTATCTCCTCCTCTCCCCACCTCTTAACTAATCTCTCCCCATTACAGCAGACTCTGGGGCTAGACTCCACAGTTTCTCTGATGCGTCTGCTGGCTACTGCTGGCGATGACGGAGGTCTGCTGGAGTGCCGCGCCGCCGCACCGACACTGCCGCACCTCACTGCCACAGACTCTATCAGACTCACCGTTCACTGTGAGTACTGATGGAGAGAGAGAGAGAGAGAGAGAGAGAGAGAGAGAGAGAGAGAGAGACTAGATTCATCTGGTAGTCGGCATTATCCTTTAACTATAAATAAAAACAATAATATAAACTCTCTCCTTTATATCTATTTCTGCACCACCCTGTATATCCAAGTTTCTGCACCACCCTGTATATCATTATCGTAGGTAATTATAGACTCTTTCATGATTATGTGTAATTATCCAAATTTGTTTTTCTCTCCTCAACACAACAATAATTATAGGTGTTTGATATACCGTGGCAACATCATCTTACAGTTTAATTACCTATAATTATACACTATCGTCTCTACAGGTCATCGTCAAGCTCTCTCATTATAACAGCGTAATAGACCTTATCAGGAAATTACAATACTGAGAACGCCACGAAAGTCAAGAGGAAAATCTGTCAAAAGTTGGGGGGTTTTATGATCACTGATGACTAATATTATTACACTTCCCAAGAGTGATATAATCTTTGTAATAGAACTTCAAACCAAACTGGAGTCAACAGCAGTCTTACAGTGGAGGTCATACAGGAGTGGCAACTCGTTTGTGACAATGTTTGAATCAGCTTACAAGGTGGTCAGTCTTATGCAGCTTTGATATCATGTCATGTTACCTGGTTTTGTGGTGTATGTATTCCTACTATGTATAACTTGATATACGCGACACGGAAATCACGTCAGTGTAGGAGAAATTGCTCACCAGAAATCGAGAGTTGTTCAGTGACAAGAACTTGGCCAGCACACGAGCAGCGAGCGTCAGGAGGCAGAAGAAACTTGGCACAAATCACGCTCAAACAAATGGTGAACCAGCCAGGGGAAGTGGTGGCTGAGCAGCTCTGAGAGGTGGCCGACCATCACAACGTCTGACACACCGTAGTACAATAGTGGTCACCAAGAATATAAATCAAGAGTCCTCCTCATAGTAAGGAACTTTTTCCTGTTTGTTTTTTTCTGGTCACATTATCTGAGACAGGTTACTTGGTGGTAAAAGTTCTCATTTGTCCCTGATGCAGCAACTATCAACGCCGGTCGCTGTGAGATGTTGCGATGATTCAAACCTGAGGTGGTGAGAGTTCTTGCTCCTCTGTCAGGCTAAGATAAAGGTGTTGCAGCGCCTCATACATGTTGATGGAGCCCTCGTGGTCACACTCTGGGGATCATTTGACTTTAAGGTGATTGAGTTGCACGTTCTGTTTGCTGCCTTAAACACACCATCAACTTTAAGAATAGAAAGGTACCACTACGTCCTAAACCAGGTTCTATCTTCGTAACCTAACCTAACCTAACCTAACCAACATCAGTAAACAACTACCGCCTTGAAATATACCGACTGTTTATAAACTATAGTATTTACGATGTAGACTCTTGACAGCCTCATATGACGTTGCAGAATCACAGACACAACAGTGCCACAACATCAAGATATTAGACAGCGTTCACCAGAGACGCTTCAACAATGAGGTTACAAAATGCTTCACGAATAACCAAAACATAAGGTCTTTAAAACAACTGAGGCGGACTCCCCATGCAAGGATCCAACTTCAGAATATCAAAGGATGTGTACACAGCAACTCATGAATGGAGGGTCACATCAGACTGTGTCCTCTACGTGATACAAAGACGACCACATTGAAAGCAGAGGTTGGTGGGTGGCATAACAGAAACGACGACTTTGAAACCTCTGCAATTGAAAGGGCAATTCAGTGTTGCAACTCCCAGGAAGTGAAGAAGGGAGTGGGGAAGAGGGAAGGGGAGGGTGAGAGCTCAAGCCTCGCAGACTCACAAACTCACAGACTCACAGGACGGGAGAAATCGTCGGCAATCAAGGGGAAATAGCGGCCGTCTCACCTTCAAACTCGCTTTACCCGCGGGAGATCGTGTGCTGCAAGACCAGACTTGTCCTCCCATCAGAGCCATGAGGCAGAAGAGGACTGATCCCACCCTGACAGTGTTTACATGGCAGACTAATAACACAGCTCTCTCTCTCTCTCTCTCTCTCTCTCTCTCTCTCTCTCTCTCTCTCTCTCTCTCTCTCTCTCTCTCTCTCTCAATATAAAGATACAGAAATAATGAAGAGAAAGAAAACAAGCCTTACAGAATAACTTTATGCTTAAGAAAAGAGAACCCGTCTCTCTTAGAACAGTAGAAAACTTTCTTAAAAAAAAATTATCTTCCTGTATCGCATCTTGTCTGAATTCGATAAAATCTCACGACGCCAGATCTATAAACAAAATTTTTACAACACTATTCACCTCAGTCGTAACAATACATCCATTTATTAAAACAATATGTCTTCAGCTATGGTCATACATCAAGGTAAATATTTCTCTTAAAAACCATTATCTATCCTAAGGTCATATGTTTTGTTAACAGATCAGCAAAAATTCTCTTTGGTAATATACATATAGAGATACATATGTAGAGCAGTATGACCAATAGGCTCCCAAAGACGTGTTTTTTCTGACCCACTAAACAGAAAGAAAGTTATTTTATGAACTATATAGTCAGCACAAGAAAACACATCCAATTGTTGTTGTTTTTTCTGTATTGCTAAACAAAATAAAAGCAGAACCGTCTTTAGTTTTGACATTAATAATAGAAATGTAAATACAAGATAAAAAAAATCATAAATATTCTAAAATATAACGAAATCTAGGGATATAAGGCACTTCTTCTTCTTCTTCTTCTTCTTCTTCTTCTTCTCTTCTTCTTCTTCTTCTTCTGCTTCTTCTTCTTCTTCTTCTTCTTCTTCTTCTGCTTCTACTTCTTTTCTTCTTCTTCTTCTTCTTCTTCTTCTTCTTCTTCTTCTTCTTCTTCTTCTTCTTCTTCTTCTTTTTCTTCTTCTTCTTCTTCTTCTTCTTCTTCTTCTTCTTCTTCTTCTTCTTCTTCTTTGTCTTCCTCAACCACATATCTCTTTATCATTCTGTCTTCCTCCACTCTTCCTCTTCTCTTCTTATCTTCCCGTCTTCTTCAAATCTTCCTACCAAGTCGAAAATCTCCATATGTCGTCTATAGTTGAGACAGATGAGATTGATTACCCGTCAAATAGACAGGAGTTCCCGGTTATGTCTATCACCTGTCTATCAGTCTTTTTTTTAATTTTTCTGCATATCTGTCAATCTGTCTGTCTTTATGTCTGTCTGTTAGAGCTTTAATAAGTTGATGACTGGGAGGTTCTAAGCTTTCTTTCTTTCGATTCTGTCCTTTCCCACCTTCGTGTTTTTTCTTTCTTTATCTCTTTCTTTTCGTTCTCCTTTTGCTTTCATATATTTTTCTCTCCATCTTTGGTCTATTTTGGTTTATCTCTCCCTCTTTATTATTTATCGCTACCTTCTTCCCTCCTTCTTCTTCAATCCTTCCCTCACTCACATCTTGCCCTAGCAATCGTGTTTTTTTTTTACCTCTCTCCCTCTTCCTGTCCTTCTTCTACCTTTCTCTCATTCCCTCCTTTCATCTTCATTTCTCCTTCTTCCCGCTCCCTCTTCCTCACTTCATCCTTCCTTGCCACCCTAGCATGTGGAGTGAGAGAGGGAGGGAGGGAGGGAGGAAGGGAGGGAGGGAGGGAAGAAGGAAGGAAGGGAGAGAGAGAGAGGAAAGGAAAAATGGAGGGAAGAAGAGAGGAAGGGAGAAAAGGAGAGAGGAAGGGAGAAAAAGAGAGAAAAATGAAGGAAGAAAGGGATAGAGGGAGAAAAAGGGAAGGAGGGAAAGAGAGAGGAAGAGAGAAAGGGAGGAAGGGGGGAAGGGAGGGACTCCGACATAATACCTGTGAATCCAGATATTGACCCTCTGGACTCGTGACTCTCTTAAAGGCCGACACTTTAATTAACACCAAGGCCAACCATGACAGGTGTGCTTACAGATCTAATTACTTCCTCATAGTCCACCTAATCAAGAACAACACACTCTAGCTAAAGGTTCTGAGTGGAACTGGTAAAGAACAACTCTATGTTTGTTCTTTAATATCAATTTTTATCAGTAAAATTAAAAATTAAGAAATATTTGTATTTTCTTCAACAGATGTCCCAGAGGCGAGCATCAGCATCGAGGGCGGAGGCGGCCAGGGGCGGGCGACCAGCAAGGTGGGCGGTGTAGGAGGCGTGGGCGGCCTACGGGCAGGTGACTCTGCCACCCTCACGTGTGCCGCCCGCGCCAACCCACCAGCCTACAATTTCACCTTCCTGTTCAATGTGAGTCACTTAAAGTCATTATGAGTCAAGTTTAGTCATATTCAGCTGTGTCTTTTATGTGAGTCACTTCACTTATTACTACTTAGCAATGTTCAGGTGTTCATAATGAGTCAAGCTTAGGGAACAACAGCTTTCAGTTTTATTTGACTCAAGCTTAGTAATTATCTGGTTATATCTCTCTCTGTTTAAGAATTTTAGGTTAGGTCAGGTTAGGTTATGCTAGGTTAGGTTAGGTTATGCTAGGTTAGGTTAGGTTAGGCTAGGTTAGGTTAGGCTAGGTTAGGTTAGGCTAGGTTAGGTTAGGTTAGGCTAGGTTCGGTTAGGTTAGGCTAGGTTAGGTTAGGTTAGGCTAGGTTAGGTTAGGTTATGCTAGGTTAGGTTAGGTTAGGCTAGGTTAGGTTAGGTTATGCTAGGTTAGGTTAGGTTAGACTAGGTTAGGTTAGGTTAGGCTAGGTTAGGTTAGGCTAGGTTAGGTTAGGTTAGGCTAGGTTAGGTTAGGTTAGGCTAGGTTAGGTTAGACTAGGTTAGGTTAGGTTAGGCTAGGTTAGGTTTGGTTAGGCTAGGTTAGGTTAGGTTAGGCTAGGTTAGGTTAGGTTCATATACCGTATACATAGCCAGGTAACTCAGGTAAATAGACACAAAAGCTCCATTAAATATAAAAAGCAAAACTCTAGTGACCAAAGTATAATATTCAATATGCAAATCATGAGATCGTGCGGTAAACTTTTTCAATATGAGTCTGACCTTGACCCCTAAGAAGGTTAATTATACAAGGTAGGTCAAAGGGTGAGGTCATATATGAATCTATAGATAAACTACCTATTATATGTCATTCTATCCCACCTCCCACTCCTCCCCCTCGCATGGTCATTTGTACACAGGGTCATTGAAAAATAATGTCCAAAATTTTAGCTGGTTATATTATAGTTAGTGAGAGCCATGATTAATTTTTTTTTTTTTTAGTTTAGAAATCTCTCTCTCTCTCGCTCTCTCTCTCTCTCTCTCTCTCTCTCTCTCTCTCTCTCTCTCTCTCTCTCTCACACACACACACACACGACGAGCCATCAGGTGCTGTCCCAACTTTTGTTCATTAGCGAAAATTGCCTCGCGACACCGTTAGTCTTACGTCGTTTAAAACCTCGTAAAGTTGCGACATTTTTCCCCAGGGGGCTTACCTACCCTCTGACGTCATTACCTCCACTTTGTCGTCATTACCTTCACTTTGACATCATTACCTTCACTTTGACATCATTATCTTTACTTCGATGTCATTACCTCCACTTTGTCGTCATTACCTCTACTTTGACATCATTACCTTCACTTTGACGTCAATACCTCCACTTTGACATCATTATCTTTACTTCGATGTCATTACCTTCACTTTAACGTCATTACCTCTACTTTGACGTCATTACCTCCACTTTAACGTCAATACCTCTACTTTGACGTCATTATCTCCACTCTAACGTCATTACCACCCTGCAGACCTCATTACCATCGCCGTTACATCACCATTACCACATCAATTACCTCATTAAAAGTAGTTGGACTTCATTACTGCCGCTGTGATGTCATTTCCTCTGTTCTGACATCATGACAGACGCAGTTTTTACGTTAAGATCACTGTTCGTACAACACCGCCACAGCTGATGTCATTAGCGCCCCTCTGACTTCCCCGCCCACCACTGTGATGTCATAAATTACGATTATGACGTCAACAAGTTTGGAGTGACGTTATTAAAGTAGCTCTGACGTCATGGCTATAAACCTGGTGTCATGACTTTAACTTTCATGTCACTTGCGGTCGTTTGGGATGACATGTAGGCTGGCTGGCTGGCTGGCTGGCTGGCTGGCTTGCTGGCTGGCTGGCTGGCTGGCTGGCTGGCTGCTGGCTGGCTGGCTGGCTGGCTGGCTGGCTGGCTGGCTGGCTGGATGAATGGCTGGATGGATGGCTCCTTTACCTTAGTCAAGCTTCAGATAATTATGGTATTTTTCGTCACAGGTTTAAAGGAACCTTGTTATTATTTTTTTATCGACCGTGTTGTTACAAATGTCGAATTGTTTTGATGTTTTTGTTGATTTTTTTATTTTTCGATTATTTTTTTTTGCATTTGTCATTTTTTTTTTTGTATTTGTCGATTATTTTTGGCATTTGTCGATTATTTTGGGTATTTAAATCAATAACATGTGATTTATTTAACCAACATTATCAAATTATCGAATCACATTAAGAAACGATAAAAAAAAGTAAAAAATAGATAAAAAACGATAAAAAGAAAAAAAATACCTTTCCTTCATTCCCCCAAAAGCCTGTAGAACATTACTAGGCCGAGACTAACGGAGCTGTTACACCTTAATGACTAGTAGTTAACGAGTGCTAACGAGAGGCAAAAAAAAAAAAATGGTTAGTATGAGTCCAGAGTTTTTGCTTCAGAATTTTTTGGTGGGTGTGTGAGGAATTTTAGTAGCCCTTATAAATAGCTTATCGTTTATAGTTTGGGGCCTTAGACTGTGATTTTTGGATCAGGTGTTTATCATATGGATTTGTGGGTTAAGTTGTTGTTGTTGTTGTTGATATTGTTGTTGTTGTTGTTGTTATTGTTGTTGTTATTACTATTATTATTCTTATTATTATTATTATTATTATTATTGCTGACTGATTCACGAACACACTGAGCAATTACAATACCCTCTTCTTTCCCGATGTTAATGGTTAAATAACATGTGTTGGATGTTTACAAAAGAGAGAGAGAGAGAGAGAGAGAGAGAGAGAGAGAGAGAGAGAGAGAGAGAGAAAACACGACACGTTATCTCTCATCATTACCGTGGCACTACAGTTTTCTCACACATATCTCACCCTTATCGGTAATTTAAAATCGAGGCAGATATTTTCATCAGCGATAATGAAACACGTTGGGTCGACTCCCAGGTAAATTATTTTCATTATAAATATATCTACTTTTTTTTTTTTGTTAAGCATTGTTGAATTGGGTAATTTCTTGGTCTCTAGGAGGTAGATTTTTCTCAATAGTTTTTGTTTATAAACGAGTAATGTTTTATATTATGTTGGGTTGAGATGGTTGGGTTAGGGGACAGAGAGAGAGAGAGAATAAGAAAGGTACAGAGAGAATATGTGTGTTTGAGAGAGACAGAGAGATGTGGAAAGAGAAAGAAACACACACACACACACACACACACAGACACACACACACACACACACACACACCAGCTGTAGGTAAGTCATGAAGGAGGTCTGGGAGCTGTGGTAGTCACTGCACCGCCTTAATAATGAGGGCAGTGAGAGCCAGCCTTTAGCCTCCTCATGCGGCCCCTAACACCCTCACCCTCCCTAATACCGCCTGCTGTTGAGGGGAGACTCCTACCACCACCATGACCTCTTGTTGGAGATATCGTTGTTGTTGTGTTGCTGATGGTGGTGGTGGTTGTGGTGGAGTCATCCAACTGTTGCCTGTTTCGCGCTGCCAACCCGACCACACCAATCAACCGCACTAATTACACTCGCTACTGCTGCCTGTGGTGCTGCTGTTGGTGCTGCTGTTCTGTCATTGGACTTCCAGGTACTGTTGTGGTGGTAGCGGTGTCGTCCAAATGGTACTGTATTCACTGCCCTCACCATCAACCACCCACCAGCCACCCGCACGCCCGATTTCATGGGATCTGCTGTAGCTGCTGTTGTTGTTGTTGTTGATTCTACAGTAGAAACCTCTCTCTCTCTCTCTCTCTCTCTCTCTCTCTCTCTCTCTCTCTCTCTCTCTCTCTCTCTCTCTCTCTCTCTGGCTAGATCAATGTGCCCATGTGACCGTGGTTGAGAAAAAGTGTTCGCGATTAAAATGACGAAATAATGCGTATAATTCTATGTATGGTTATCGTAAGAGCAAAGAATTATATCAGTCAAACGATCTATTATTACAACTAAAATAAAGAGATTGAAACGAAAACGGAGAAATGTTGCAAGTGAAATGTAGAATTATTGCAATTAAAACGACATATAATTGCAACTAAAACTAAGTGATCGCAGTTAAAACGAAGAACTGCGGCAATTAAACGAGGGGTTATTGCAATCAAACGACGTATGAGTGCAATTAGACCAGAGGTTCTTCTCCTGTTAGCTCACCAAACAGTTAACCCGATCGTCTCTCTCTCTCTCTCTCTCTCTCTCTCTCTCTCTCTCTCTCTCTCTCTCTCTCTCTCTCTCTCTCTCTCTCTCTCCGTTTATGACAGTGCACATTACACATCTTTATCACCTGTTTTACATTCTTCTCATCTTTCTTATTCATTATCTTTATATCCGTCAGATTTAAAGAATCAATCGCTATATATGTGTCAAGTTATCGTCAATAAAAACAAACAATTAGTAAAGTGAAAACAAAATTTTAAAAAATAAATATATTGAGAATCGTAAAAAAAAAAAAAATAATAATAATTTCAATTCCTGTTGACTGTAATCATTTTCTGATCCTGTTGTTATCGGGATAAAAAATATTGGGTACTCTATAGTGCTCACTGATAAACCAGGTGTATATAACCACCACTCAATCATATTTCTAGTTGACTACCAAAGAGATATAATCATTGGCTGGACTGCGCAATACTGGTGCTGTGAAACCTGTGAAGCTCTCGTGAAACTTATTCGTTGATCAGTACCACCAACACCCCAAGCTACACGTCTCTCTCTCTCTCTCTCTCTCTCTCTCTCTCTCTCTCTCTCTCTCTCTCTCTCTCTCTCTTTGCCCCAGTGACCTGGTGGATGACTGCAGCTGCTGGCAGTATTTCATCATGTCTATACATATATGCAACTAAAGTTCATCGTCCCGGCCAAACTTTACAGCTCTTCATTATTCAAAAAAGTTCTCCTCCCCTCTCCCCTCCCCCTCCCTCCTCTCCCCCTCCCCCACCCACCCCCGCCCACCCCGTCTCCAAGGCCCACTCCCACACCCCCACACTCCCTAGCCCACCTCCACCCTCTCACATCCAGGAGACTAAATAACATTCTCAGTGTCTTGGTCTTAGGTATTGTCTTCTCCCTCATCATCTAAACCTCCCTTGCTTTCTCCCTCCTTCCATCCTTCTCTCCCTTGCCACCTCCCTCTTTTCCTTTCTCTCTCTTTCATTCTCTATTTCTTCTCTTCCAGTTCTCTAGTATAATTTTTTTCACAACCAATGAGAAATAAAACTTATGACGGGAAAGTAATATTTATTTTCTTCTAATTAGCGAGACAAATATTACCTCAGGTCAGACTAGAAAATAATAACTGATGTCATAGAAAAATATCATGAAGTCAGAGTGAGAAATAGTTGATGTCTCAGCACCGTCAGGCAGAAGATAGGAGGTGGAGGGAGGAGAAGGGGGGAGAAGGAGATAAGGAGGGAAGAAGGGGAGGGAGGAGAAGGAGATAAGGAGGGAAGAAGGGGAGGGAGGAAGGTGGATGAGGGGGGATGAGGGAGGTAAGGGAGGGATGGGTGGGGGGTTACACCGAGCTCTCAGTCAACTCAAGCTAAATATTTCACTAGTCTGACTCTCTCACCTTGGCCTGACATTTGCCTAATTTCCGGGTCCTTACGCTGGCCTGACCTAGATCAATAAGGCGGGGAGGATGTGGATGTAGAAGAGAGAGAGAGAGAGAGAGAGAAAAATGAGAGATAGAGAAAGATGTGTTGAAAAGAAAGAAGGAAAAACAAGAGAGCGAAAGAGAGAGAAAAGAGCAAGAATGAAGGAAGAAAAATCCCTCATGACTAGAACCACGTCACTTACTAATTCCAGTTTAAACACACACACACACGCGCACACACACACACACACACACTCACACACACACACACACACACACAACCTTCAAACTTTACCACATAATATAAACAAAATCCCCTACAAAAACACTTAAATTCCCTTACCAGACAAACCCTCGAGTTAGAAAGAGTTCAGCTTGAGGTAAAAACGACAGCTTATAAAACGTAATACACTCTCTTTATATTAATACATTAGAAAGCACTGAAGAAGAGAGTGTGCTTGCGTAGAGAGTTAGATAGGTTATATAACATTACGGTGCTTTCAGGGGATTGCAGATGGTTATTGCTTGTGATTTGTGGTGGAGGGAAGGTGTGGTATGAGGGATATTAGTGAGGTATTGTAACATTGCCTTAGAAGTGGTAGAGGTGTTGTGTGGTGGTGGTAGGGGTGTTGTGTGGTGGTGGTAGAGGTGTTGTGTGGTGGTGGTAGGGGTGTTGTGTGGTGGTGGTAGAGGTGTTGTGTGGTGGTGGTAGAGGTGTTGTGTGGTGG